>JACXGI010003402.1:35653-62914 GCA_016801175.1 Esox masquinongy | reverse complement strand
AATTTTCTGAGATACTGAATTTGGGGTTTTCATTAGTTGTCAGTTATAATCATCAAAATTAAAAGGAATAAACACTTGAAATATATCAGTCTGTGTGGAATGAATGTATACATTATACAAGTTTCACTTTTTGAATGGAATTACTGAAATAAATCAACTTTTCGATGATATTCTAATTATATGACCAGCACCTGTATATGTAAAGTACTCTGCGAGCTTGCTGATATAGTTATAGACTGTTCACAGTCTATAACCACACTTCTTATTCAGCCTATCCTTGTCGGCTGCAGGGGCAACAGGCTACATGAGCTTATAGGCCTGTAGTAAGAGACTATAATTTGTTCATTTATAATTTCAATATTTTAATAAAGAAGATTTATATTGTTAAATTACAGGTCAAACTCTAAGACATTCTTCTTCATCTCAAATTAATCAAACTAAGTCTGAGAGGAGTCAGTGCACACCACCACAGTTGACTAATAGGAATATAGCCACACTTTTTCAGACATTTGTAAACTTCATTAATGATAAATAATAAGAAATCAAATTAACTATTACAGTAATTAATAATAATAAAAGGAAAATGAAATAAGTTTGAAAATACGAACATCACATTATACAAGAACCAAACAGTTGGCCAGGCTCAAATAACCCTGTCCAACTAGCGGGAAAATATGTAAGAATACAATGAAACAAAAGTGTACTCTTCTTCTAGATTTCTTTTTGAATCAGTGCTTTTTCACAGATGCCCTCCATATTCCATCAATCAAGAATAGATTATACCAATGTATTGCCTCCTTTTTCTCACTCCGGCAGCAGCCAGTAGCAGGTGGTGTTCATGTGCATACGATTTTTGTTTAAATTGACTGAAAGATTTAAGATATACTTGCTGTTATGTTAAGATAAGAGCTGCCTTTACATTAAAAATGCGTTATTTATATCTATTGCATAAAGCCCATCCACTCAGAAAAACCAGGGTGTGAGGATGGACAAATCAACAGAGTAAAAATATGACTTTCTTTGGATTAACCTCACTGATGTTTGGTCTTTTAATGTGTGTCTCAAAGGGATAAACTCTCCAATAGGTTTCAATGCTGTACACGTTATGTATCGTTTGTTTACTGCATGAAGAATCCTGCAAGACCAAGGGTCTGGCTTTGGATGGTGCTAATGGAATATACAGCTCTGGAAAAAATTAAGAGAGATGCTGATTTAATTTTTCTTAAAAAATTAATGCTGATTTAATTTTTCTTATCTCTACATGTATGGCAGCCATTCCATTCCAGTGTCTGTGAAATTCCAACACAGGCACACCTCATTTTACTTAATGAGGTACAAATTAGTTGATTACCTGAACCAAATCTAATTTAACGAGGAAAAGTATAAAAACCACGGCTGTGGTCATCACTATCCTCTTGCAATAGGACCAGCTGGATGGCAAAAACAGTGCAAGTAGTACCTCAAAGGTAATTTGAATAAAAAAATAACTCTTCAGCATGACAAAAGAGTTGAAAAGAAAAGCTTTGAGTGAGGAAAAGAAGAGTTCAATTCTGGCTTTACTGGCAGAGGGATACAGGGAGCATCGGGTTGCTTCCATCCTGAAAATTTCAAAGACAGCGGTTCATAATAACAAGGTCATGCAACCGACATTAGGGATAACAAAGCTACAGACTGGCAGAGGGCGAAAACGACTGTCCACTGACCGAGATGACCGGCAACTCATTCGAATGTCACTCAACAACCATAGGATGACATCAAGTGACCTAAAAAGAATGGCAAACAGCAGCTGGTGGAGGTGAAGTGCACGGCGAGGGCAGTTCGAAACAGGCTTCTCGGGGCAGGGCTGAAGTCGTGCAAAGCTAGAAAAATGAGAAGCAAAGAAAAGCCAGGCTGAAGTTTGCAAAAGACCATAAGGATTGGACCGTAGAGGAATGGAGTAAGGTCATCTTCTCTGACGAGTCAAATTTTCAGCTTTGCCCAACACCTGGTCGTCTAATGGTTAGATGGAGACCTAGAGAGACCTACAAGCCACAGTGTCTCGCACCCACTGTGAAATTTGGTGGAGGATCGGTGATGATCTGGGGATGCTTCAGCAAGGTTGGAATTGGGGCAGATTTGTCTTTGTGAACGACGTATGAATCAAGCCAAGTACAAGGTCATCCTAGAAGATCAACTGCTTCCTTCTGCTCTGACAATGTTCCCCAACTTTGAGAAAAGTTTTTCCACCAGGACAATGCTCCAAGCCACACAGCCAGGTCAATCAAGGTGTGGATGGAGGACCACCAGATGAAGATCCTGTCATGGCCAGTTCAATCTCCAGACCTTAACGTCATTGAAAACCTCTAGAATTTGATCAAGAGGAAAATGGATGGTCACAAGCCATCAAACAAAGCCGAGCTACTTGAATTTTTGTGCCAGCGGCGTAAAGTCACCCAACAGCAATGTGACAGACTGGTGGAGAGCATGCCAAGACACATGAAAGTTGTGATTAAAAATCAGGGTTATTCCACCAAATACAGATTTCTGAACTCTTCCTAAGTTAAAACATTAGTATTTTGTTGTTGAAAAATTAATATGAATTTGTTTTCTTTGCATTATTTGAGGCCTTTGGTTATTTTGACCAGTTGGTATTTTCTACAAATAAATACTGTAAATGACAATATTTTTAGTTGGAATTTGGGAGTAATGTTGTCAGTAGTTTATAGAATAAAACAAAACTGTTAATTTTACTCAAACACATTCCTATGAATAGTAAAACCAGAGAAACGGATGATTTTGCAGTGGTCTCGTAATTTTTTCCAGAGCTGTATGTAAATGTGTGAAAACCGGTTTCTTTGTTTTCATTGTTTTAGCCAAGGTGAGGCGATCCTATTATAGATGCAATGGGGGAGTCTGGAATTTGTCTATCTTGGTGGGATGAATAGGGAAGCTTGACCTGGTTCTTGGATTCTAACTTTAACAGAAGCTCCCAGCACACCTTCATGCTATAGTGTCTTAAATACTTATAGTATACTTAGTTGACTTGTTGACAAGTTGGGAGGACGTTGAATCATGTTAGAGTGTAACTATGTTTCATATTGTAACTTTATGACTTGATTGGAAAAAACTGTATTACTTTGAATATAGCTTACTATGACATTCCTCGTTCATCTTCATACTTACGCCCGTAGGGCTACTGGTAATTACACACACATAAGTAAGTCTAAGCGACCAGACTTGGTATCCCTGAGTCCTGGATCTTCAAAGCATTCTGGTTAGGCCCAGAAACACATGACATTGACTAGTCATCCCTGAGTCGTGGGCATCGTAACATTGTGTAGTCCCAGGAACACACGCCATTTTACTGAATGGTTAGTGTTAAACAACCTACACCTTATGGCCGCTTATGATAACTGATATAGGCACATACAGATACGTAAATCGAAGTGACCAGACTGAGTTCCGGGTTGCTACACGATCCCTTGTTTTCTGTACTTGACTGATGAGGAGCATTGAGGATAACGTAGGCTGTGATCTTTTAAATGTTTGGTTTGTGACGAAAGATTAGCTACCTTTTCTAAGAACTTCCAGCATATCATGGTCATTTATGATTGTGTATGTTTACAAACAATATGGATTCAGATTATTAAATATTAAATTATCACGTAGGTCAAAGATTCTCATTTGCACAAATTTTCCTAACTGTCCACTCAGTAGCATTCTAATTGGTTTACCTTTATTACCCCATACTACAATACTACAGTGAAATATACACTACCGTCCAAACGTTTGGGGCCACTTAGAAATATTGTTTAAAAAACATTGTCCATTAAAATAACATCAATGTTGTAAAGCTGTAAATGACTATTGTAGCTGAAAACGGCTGATTTTCAATGGAATATCTACATAGGCGTACAAGGGCCCATTTTCATCATCACTCCTGTGTTCCAATGGCACGTTGGATTTCCTAGTCCAATTTGTCATTTAAAAAGCCAAGTTCATAATTAAAAAACCCTTTGGCAATTGCTGAAAACTGTTACGCTGATTAAAGAAGCAATAAAACTGGCCTTCTTTAGACTAGTTGAGTATCTGGAGCATCAGCAATTGAGGGTTTGATTACTGGCTCAAAATGGCCAGAATCGAAGAACTTTCTTCTGAAACCCGTCTGCCTATGCTTGTTCTGAGAAATGAAGGCTATTCAATGCGAGAAATTGCCAAGAAAGGCAAGTTGACCACACAAGCCTTGTGAGTAGGATATAAAGAACAAGCTCACATATTACATTACTGACCATGAATGTCAACTTCTTGGGGAGGACTTAGGATTGGGTAATAATGGCAAAAAATGTATCACAATATTTTCTTTCATATTTCATTCTTTCAATATTGATAATTATAACATAAACAAAGGATGGGAATTTCCAGTAATTTAGTGCCTGAGCACTGTACATGCGGTCAACTTTTCTACCTAAAATCATTACCATGTGTTATTTAATTGCATCATACACAAGTAAAACACAAGTTAAACACAGGAGAGAGCTTTTCCAAGAAAACATATCTTGCACATTCACACAGAAATAGAAAAAGGAGCTGGGTCATAGTGTGTGTGATTAACCCATTCAACAGATTGTTGAGAATTAAATACTTATTAAATATTAATACTTCAAATAATGAAGTATGTAATATTAAGTTCATTTTCTGTGAACTTAATATTACATATATCAACATTATAGAATGCTGACCACATAACAAAACAGTTAACCAAAGCCAGACTTAATTAAAATAATTCATTTTTAATAAATTTTTAAATAACGTATAGTCTCTCAAATTAGAAATATTTGCTTACAATTTTATATATTCAGCGATTTAGAGTAAATAATGCTGGAAATAGAGGAGCTATTTTAACTTTTTTCCCTTTCAGGTTTGTTTCGTTTTGCAGGCGATTTCTCTGCCAAGTGATATGTAGAGCTAGAATGTAGCCATTATCAAATCTTCCTCACACGCTGAGTAATGTTCATCAATCAACAGCCACTCTGTTGGTAAACTGTAAGCCCTGCAAACATCAGACTGTACATGGGTTCAAAGTAATTTAATCTAGCATTGTGATGCCATTTTTAGGACCAACAGGTCCATTGCCTAACACAGACAGAAATGATCAAAATCTAAAACAACAAAACTGTAAATAATGTTGAAGGTCTTTGTTATGCAAGTCACTCATGGTCCTGACATTTTATAGCTTTGACCACAACTGATTATTAGCTTACCTTCAGTAGCTAAATGTCTGAAAGCCTAACAGAAGCATTTATTATATCGAAACCCATAAAAGCTTGGCAAAACCCAGTTTTTGTCAACAAAGGCATGTTTATAATATCTATGGATTTTACTTACCATTCAGGGATTTGAATAAATTACTCTCTATGAATTAAGTTCTTAAGCAGTTTTTTTCAAGGTAGTGCCAGTAATTAAACTGTCCATCTTCTTTCATTGTTCCATGATGTCATCAGTACTTACCAAGTTTGAAAAACGATGGACAACTGTTTATTTACTGGCACTACCTTGGAGAAAAAATAGCTTTTCAACAATTATGTTGATAGCAAAGAACAAATTCAAATCCCCAGATGGTAAGTACAGAAACTCACTTAACTACGTGATATAAAACATAAGGGATGGGATAACCATATAGCACATAGAAAGATAAAAATATTCTACCAAAGCTAGATAGCGACAGTTTATAAGTTTGTTGCTGCTGACTAACACTGAGTTTTCACAAAATCAGCTAAATAAAACAAGTTAAGCAAGCTGTTTGTCAGAAGATGTATACTCAGTACCAGCTGGTTTTGTCAGTAAAGTCATCAGCTTTGGCTGGTGTAGCCTGACTTCTCCTAAATCAGTGGCCTACATACTTTGCACAAAACAAACCATTACCAGGTTAACGAAGATGTGCTTCCTTTCAGATACAATGTATAAGTCTTCGCTTCTCTCTTCCAAATGGCTTTCGCTATCATGTCCACTCAATTTTCTTAACACACACACGGTCAGTGGCCTGAATGTGCATGCAGTTGGAGTTTCAAACGAGCTACATTGATGTTGCTGCGGTTGAATAAAACGGACAGAACTACACAAAAACAAATCTTAAATGTTTATCATAAATATATTTTTTTCAATAATCCAAACTTTGCTGACTGAACTAGGGAAACAATGAACGTTCAATAAGAGGATTCATCAACATAAGTTGTAATGGTTCTGGGTTTTGGGGTGCCAGACAGGCAAAAGCCTGCCAGAGATCAGTTCCACCAATCTCCTTTTTATGTGGATATGTGTGTTGTGGTGACGATAACGGACTTTTTCGTCAAGTGAAAAGACGAGAGAATCGTGTAACCAGCGAAGTGTTTGTCTATCCTGAACAAATGCTCTTTTGCCACTGGCCGTTTTAACAGCTAATTAGCCATTCTTGAATGACATAGATACAGTATCTATCAATATAGGTGCCGATAACTAGTGGTGGCCATTCAAGGCTTCATTAGCGTTATTTTAGCAGCAGGATATTATGCTGGCAGCACTCAGATTTTCTTTATCACAATAAAAGCCATCATTGAAATGTATAAGGCAATATTGTGAATCTAGTCTGTGAAAAAGAACAGAGAAGAATAACATTAGAACGGACATTAAACATAAAATGTACAGACTAGATTAACTATGTTTAACTATATTACCTTATATATTTCAATGATGGCTTTTATTTTGAAAAAGAAGATCTGAGTTAGCACTGCTAGCATAATATCCTGCAGCTAGAAGAACGGTAATGAAGCCTCAAATGGCCATCACTAACGATAACTGACTTTTTTGTCAAGTGAAAAGACGAGAGAATCATGTAGCCAGCGAAGTGATTGTCTATCCTGAACAAATCCTAATATCCACCAGAACTGTTTTATTTTATTACGTATACCTATTACGTAGCTACGTAGGGTTGTAGCCAGCAAAATTTTTGTCTGTCCTGAACCTCAGGCATAATGCGTTCTGACTGTTACGGGAGGTGAACGCGGGACCTGCTGCTCCGGAGCCCACGTCTCTAACCACTACGCTATTTAACAAGGTGTACTCGGTCGGTCAGGTACTCACTCACTCAGTAAGAGACATTCGCTCTTCTAGGCTGGCTCCGCTTACGCGGTCCGGCAAACATTACAATCACCACCCCACTGAATCATAACCATAAGATTTTTCCAAATACTATAATATCAGATGTCACCCATTCAACAGGTACAAGGAAGCCTAACCAAAACAATCCTATATTGTCCTATTTAATATCAATTTCTTGAATACTTGAATTCCTCTAGATCGCGTTTCCGTTCCAATGGTATAAAAGTTCATCAGTTCATCATCCTTTTGGTTACTCCATTCCGATGCCTGATTAGTCCCCGCACTGAAATCTGTCAGTATTCGTTAATAGGGCATTTTTCTCAGACAATAAATGAATCAATCCAACCGTAAATCGCGCTCTACTTGGTAGTAGAATAGCCGCCTATTGACGGCGAATTCCCTACAGGCTCTTGATGGTAGAAACAACTCCTGTTACCACTGTGCAAAAGTATTCATAGCTTGCCTTGCCAAGACTTTTTGCCATCGCCGCCGATAACCCCGCCGAAACGGAGCCCACGTCAATCCACCATCACGAAAACAATCAGACTCAAAAAATCCACTGGTAGATCAACGCTAAATTAACATTCACTAGCATGCTTCTCTTCTCTCTGTTTTCTAGTGATCGCGTCGCCTCTTCCCTGTCCGACCATCTAACTTTCTTCCATAGCCCAGCCCCCCTTAATGCACCCGGTGGCTGATTATAAGTGCTACGAGAAAAGAAGGCGTGTCACATAACGGTGCGGTCCGTCATTTTAATGAAAGCCTTCGGACCCTCACAAAGTTTAATTATCATAACACTACAAATAAGTTTTGAAGGAACAGTACATCCATACTGACAGTTTAATTAATGTCCTCCTCTGGACCACAGGTCACCCAGCTTGATTGAACCCCTGTAAAGTGGCTGATCCCTGAATAAATTTTGTCTGGTTAGCATTGTGGGAGGTATAGCATATTCAGTCAAGTTGATGATGGAGAGAGGGGATGCTAGTTCTCTTGCTAGCAGAAACAGCTCATGCACACAGTACACACACCAACTCACGACATCGTCATTAGGGCTGAAGCCGCAGAGGTAGTATAATTACGTAGCATAGCAATCATGTTCCCAGACACTTCCGCCCGAGTGCCGTGGTCCACATTCAGCAATAAGTTTGGGTCGAGGTTAGCAACAGAGAAGTTCATAGAGCAACTAAATAAATTTAACTTGGGAAGAAATTCATCTTTCAGAAGGAAAATGATCCCAAACGCAAGGACAGAGCAACTTTAAGTGGCTCAAGAACAGAAAGTTGAACGTCCTACAGCAGCCCAGTCAAAGTCCTGATCTCAATCCCATTGAGAACGTGGCACTATTTGAAAAAAGTGGCCCACAACTGCTGTCTAAACAACATGAAAAAAATCTGGAGCAATTCAACAAAGAAATGTCCAGATCACTCCAACAATGTGTGCCAAGCTGGAACACACTAAAATACTTGGCGGCTCTCCCAAATATGAATGTGCAGGGTGTTGAATACTTGCACAACATATTTCTTGTACAAATACTGTATTTATACCCATCAAACTAATGTCATCTGACAATCACTGATTTTGAGTTAGGGTTTTAAAACAATCCCTGTCAGCAATATAAAATAATTGGTCCATGGTCTGAATACCTTTTGGAAGGCACTGGTCCCCTGGTGGCCCCAGGTGCCCCAATGTCAGAGAAAAATGTAGCAAAATTGCCCTCTTGCAACTATGGTAGATAAAACATAATAGTGTTCTCTACGGTGGCCCAGTGTGCAAGAAAACGTGATAAAGTGCCCTCTAGGGTGCCCCAACGTGCGAGAAAACGTGATGCAGTGCCCTAATGGGTGGCCTTTCAATGGAGAAATTGTGATGTAGTGCCCATCAGGGTGCCCCTATTTGTGAGGAAACGTGATGAAGTGCCCTCTGGTTGCCCTTCCAGTGGAGACAATGTGATGCGGTGCACTAATGGGTGCCCTTCCAGTGGAAAAAACAGTGATGCAGTCTCCTCATGGGTGCCCCTGTGTGTGAGGAAATGTGATTAAGTGTCCTAGTGGGTGCCCTCCCAATGGAGATAATGTGATGCAGTGCCATGTAGGCTGCCCTACATGCTAGAAAATTTGTTGGGCTCTACGTGCTCCTTACATGCAAGACTATATGCCCTCATGGAATGCCTCTATGGTGGAAAATGCCCTCCTGGTGCCTGTTTTTTTTATATATCCTTTAAAAAACAGTTTAGGGGCAGCATCACTCAACCTCAATTTCATTTCTGTTTGGAGCCAATATACTCAACCAGACACTTTTTAGAATCGTTAGCATGTAGAAGTTAAAAAGTTAGCATGGAGAAGTTAAACGTATCTTGAGAAAGAAGAAAAAATTTAAAAACTGTCTGGATGAGTTTATTGGTTCCAAAATAGAGTGGAAATGAGGTAGAATCATCTCTTGGGTGGAGTACCCCTTTAATTTTGGTACAATCCTCACACACACAGACACCCTTCAGAATATTCAGGTGTCAGTGGGTTTAGTGCAGTCTGAGCTGTAACCTTCACAACCCACTACAGAGTGTGAGGTTGGTTACACAGCAATAAGTGTTACATTTAAACCAACAGAAAGACTGCAGCTTACTAAAGATGCATTGATGTGTGTGGACTGCATAGCTGTATACCATGTTATACAATATGCTAGAGAATGCCTTGCTAGGTAGCTTACTTAGCCATTTCTATGCTAACTGGTGAACTTGATACAACTCAAATCAAGCACAAAAAAGTTAAAAATATTACTCCACTATCTACTCTGATTCCATCACTCTGACTATGCTCCTCAATATACAGTTGAAGTCGGGAGTGCATACACCACAGCCAAATATATTTAAATTCAGTTGTTCACAGTTCCGGACATTTAATCCTAGTAAAAATTCCGTGTTAGGTAAGAATGTGAAATGTCAGAATAATAGTAGAGAGAATGATTTATTTCAGCTTTTATTTAATTGCATCCCATTCCCAGTGCGCCAAAAGTCTACATACACCCAATTAGTATTTGGTAGTATTGCCTTTAAATTGTTTAACTTGGGTCAAACTTTTTGGTACCCTTCTACAAGCTTGCCAAAATAAGTTGAGTGATTTTTGGCCAATTCCTCCAGACAGAACTGATGTAAGAGTCAGGTTTGTAGGACTCTTTGCTCGCACACACCTTTTCAGTTCTGCCCAAATATGTTCTATAGGATTGAGGTCAGGGCTTTGTGATGGCCAATCCAATACCTTGACATTGTTGTCCTTTTTGCCACAACTGTGGAAGTATGCTTGGGGTCATTGTCCATTTGAAAGACCCATTTGCAACCAAGCTTTAATGTCCTTACTGATGTCTTGAGATGTTCCTTCAAAATACCCACATCATTTCCTTCCTCATGATGCCATCTATTTTGTGAAGTGCACCAGTCCCTCCTGCAGCAAAGCACCCCCACAACATGATGATGCCACCCCCGTGCTTCACCGTTGGGAAGATAACCTTGGGTTTGCAAGCCTCCCCCTTTTTACTCCAAATATAACGACTGTCATTATGGCCAAACGGATCCTTTGCTGCTGTTCTGGGACTGATCTGCACTTCTCGCGCCAAGGTACGTTCATCTCTAGGAGACAGAAAGCGTCTCCTTCCTGAGTGGTATGATGGCTGCGTGGTTCCATGGTGTTTATACTTGCGTACTATTGTTTGTAAAGATGAACGTGGTACCTTCAGGAGTTTGGAAATTGCTCCCAAGGATGAACCAGACTCGTAGAGGTCTACAATTGATTTTCTGAGGTCTTGGCTGATTTCTTTTAATATTCTCATGATGTCAAGCAAAGAGGCACTGAGTTTGAAGGAAGGCCTTGAAATACATCCATAGGTACACCTCCAACTGACTCAAATATTGTCAATTAGCCCAGGGCAGAGTCAACATAGTGTATGTAAACTTCACTGGAATTGTGATATTGTGAATTATAGGTGAAATAATGTCTATAAACAATTGTTGGAAAATTACTTGTGTCATGCACTAAGTAGATGTCCTAACAGACTTGCCAAAACTATAGTTCGTTGACATGAAATCTGTGGAGTGGTCGAAAAATTTGTTTGAATGACTTCAACCTAAGTGTATGTAAACTCCCGACTTCAACTGTACAGCTCATTCTCAGTGACATCACTTGTGGGTTTGTGTGTGAAAATCGGAGACACATAAAACAATTTTTATCTTAACGAGGAACTGTTTCACCATGAATGCATCACAAACATCTGTGCACTGGTGCCCCACCACATTCAGCTGGTGCCCAAATAAATTTTTTTCACCCCTGCCCCTCAGACAGCCTGAGTCCGCCACTGCTTGGGATGTGTTCATTTGTAAACAAATCAAAGGAAAGGAAAAGAAAACAGCACCAGGATAGGTCCTAATATGTGTTTTCCATTGGACTTCCATTTGCATTTGAAACCTGTGTGCCCTCATGAACACTTACAAGTCACAGCAGAATTTTTTTTTTTTTTTATTCCTTGGAATCACATGGGTCACTTCCGATTCAATAGAACACCACAACATAGTTCACTGAATTCTTGAAAGACAAAAAAATAAATTTTTACATAATTGTTTAACAGTGTTGATAAACTGATAGGGACTAAACGCACTAAAAGGGCAACTATAAAATATAAGAGAAAAGGTCCACATACAGTATGTATTTCCCTTCATGGGATAGAACATGATTGATGTCTGATTAGATGAACCCACAAATGCTGATGCTGAAGATACTGAACTAGTCTAAAGAAGGACAGTTTTATTGCTTCTATAATCAGCACAACAGTTTTCAGCAGTGCTAACATAATTGCAAGATGGCTTTCTAATGATCAATTAACCATTTAAAATGACAAAGTTGGATTAGCAAACAACGTGCCATTAGAACACAGAACTGATGGTCGCTGATAATGTAAATATGTAGATATTCCATTGAAAATCTGGCGTTACCAGCTACAATAGTCATTTACAACATTAGCATGTCTACACAGTATTTCTGATCAATATGTTGTTATTATAATGCACAAAAAACAGCTTTTCTTTCAAAAACAAGGAAATGTCTAGGTGACCCCAAACTTTTGAATGGTAGTGTAAATATGTTCAGCTCTACAACCTTCTGTCACACATCACTACTATATCCTCGGGTATGTCCCATAGTGATGGATGAGTATAGGAATTTGGCATGTGTCACCTCAGATTTATACCCCAGTGAAACAGGAAGTCAAACATACCTCTTAAGTGTTCCTAATCACTCAGGTGAACTTAAACAAAAATATGGAATATTTCAGGAATATACTTTAGAATATACAGTTAGGATTTACTCATAAGAATTTCGAAGGGTTTACCTCACAGGATCCTAATTTACTTGAGAACATCGTCAGCATCACTCACAGGAGACCTTAACGGAATGGCCTGTGTATCTGAACGTGTGAGTGCGCTATAAAACCACAGCATAGATGACATTAGCTTAAAAATCATTAAATGTATCCCATTAATAGACTTTAATAAGGATGAAAAATGTGTGTATTTGTCTCTGTCTGTTTTTGTGTCAGGGAAGGGAGGGTGGTTGCATACTTAAGCTTCTTCACAGGAAACTGAACTTTAAAGTAGCACTACGGGGGAAAACAGGGGCCTCCAACAATGAGACTTACTTTGAACTGCTGAAATTGGGAAGACAGTAACACTCAGCAAAAACACAATAAATCCTCATTACTACATGGTTACCGCTGAAGCTGTCAATGCGCGCACACATTTGCACGTATGTTGGTCTTCTCAAATGCCTTTCTCTGTATGTTGGCGTAACCATGTTTTTATGTGCCTATGCATGTGTGAGTGACAGTCAATCTGACTGAGGGACAGGATGACTGATTACTGTAGCAGTCAACTTGGGCTGGTAATGAGGCTAGAAAGAGGGTCCCATTAATTTGGCTCCAGAGAACTACTGCGCACAGTATGTCCGTGCAGGGTTTTTCCTGCATTCAAAACTCAAAGGTGACTGCCTTCCCAAAATCTTGTACCGCCTCTTTGTCGGCTTGGTAAAACATGGCTTTGCGCTCAAACATAAAATACAAGCGAAATTCTGCAGGGAACGTGACCGTAGGAGGAAACATTTTCCATAGGAAACGTGTTGCCAGAAAGGGAGGTTTCCGCCAGAAATGGGATGTTTTTAATGGGCTTGGGCAGCTCGATTTACATTTCAGATTTTGAGCATTTTGTTTGTGGAGTCCGCAGGA
Organism: Esox masquinongy; assembly: GCA_016801175.1. Taxonomy (NCBI): domain Eukaryota; kingdom Metazoa; phylum Chordata; class Actinopteri; order Esociformes; family Esocidae; genus Esox; species Esox masquinongy. Next base: position 49,540 of record JACXGI010003402.1, on the reverse strand, counting down.
GAAATCTGGCAACCTTGCACACAGGACCACACCGATGCCGACGTCATGAAGATGAAAACTGTCGGAAAAAGTGGATCTTAGTTTTCTTTTACACCCAAGCATGTCAAGCTATTTCAATAAAACTTAACTCCTAAACTACATCCAATCCAAATATATATTTTTTTACTTTTCAGTTTACTTCTAAGTAGCCTAGAATTACAGATTTTTATTTAAAGAGTTCACGAGACAAACGAAGATGACTGGTAAAAAGACGATAAGATTAGGGTATGCACTGTCACCAAAAACATTATGTATGCACCCTTCAGTGTAAAAAATATACAATAACTTATATAAGTCACTATCAATATAAATATATGAATGTGGAGACGCTGGATCAGCGCAAGCAGCATAGCCAAGTACAGCTGAAGGAAGTCGAGAGAGGGAGATAAACGATGTGGTGTCAAGGCAAGGACGGAGAAAAGACAATGTGACATGGCTGTAATATATACAGCTCTGTCATTTTTATGCAAGTGAAATTAACAGGAACATAGCACAACAATGAAAATGGATAACAATAATACTAACTACGATTAATTAAGGCTGATGAGTGATTTCATATTTTTTTTATGTAATTCCTAGATCCTCTAATAAACATAGAGCCAGTGGTTTTAACACTCAATGGCTAAATGTTTTCGGGTGGAATTTCTTGAAAATGTTCTATTTCCTTCACCAGCTCAATCAAATTAAGTGCCTTTTCCTAAACTCAGTGGCCGTTCAGTTTCTAGAGAAACATTTGACTTTCTGAAAATTTCCTCACTGTATATTAAAACTTCAGGTTGGAAAGTTTCTTTACGTCCATTCCACTACACTCAAAACCTTAGGGTGGGAGCCAACAAAACTGATTCTGAAAAGGCAACTCTAGAGTGCCATTGTCTGTGTACTCCACTTCTCCCCTCAAAAAACAATCTTCAAGACGCATCCAACCTGACTGATCTCCAGATGACAATCTTAATTTAGCCTGTCCTGCCTCCTCCCCAGTCAGAAGTCTGTGATTTATCCCAATAATGCTCTATCCGCAACAGGCCCCAGTCCAAGGAAGTGCACTAGATGAAATAGGGTGCCATTCTGCACACAGGCTCAGTAAGAGAGAGAGGGGAACTGATCAATGATTTGATTTATGAAACAAGAGAGACGCGGCTAGCGGCCATCTCTCAAACAAAACCCAAGAAGCTGGACAGGTGACTTATTTAAAAACGTGCATCCCCCAATCTAGGCAGAAGGTGGGAGAGTACAGAATTTTTCTGATGGAATGCGTAATTTCAGGGGCGGTAAGATTCAACTGGATGGATCATTTTACATTACTTGGTTAACACTAGAATCGCCAAATGCCTATGCCAACTGACGTTTCAGTTTGTAATTAAAATAAAACTGCCATTTTGAAAGCTACACACTCCTCCGTCCATGACTTTTCCTAAATAGGCGTGTATTACATTGTTCCGATGTCGGAATTCTAAACTGACAAACAAAACTATTTAGAGACTATTTACCTGTTTGTTTTTTTACCGTTTTCTGACTTAATCCGCCAACAGCCCACGCCACTTAGCGTTGGTACCCAAATGGTACCCAGGCACTAATCACCCCTCACTGAATGCATGACTTCAATGGATGAATGAATGAATGTATGAATGTATACAACTAACGTCTGCCGGAAACAGGTGAGCAGTATTATTGTAAAAGGGAAGTAGATCACCACCCTGAGTGCAAGTAGCCCCTTACCAATTCAACAAAGGTATTACAAGTTACTGTTTTTATTTTAGGGGGGAAAGAGAAACTAAATCGCACACATCCTAATGTCTCTCTTTGAATTTTCTGCTTATTTTACTGAAGATTAAGATTCTAGAAATGCAAAAGAAACACCAAAGATGTTCTTTTTTAGACTATTCTATATAGTTTGATGACACCCCAGTAGATGAACTGATGCTCTGGCTAGATGGTGATGCTGCAGAGGAGTATGTCCATGCTAATAGGGACGATTCGTATGCTAATGATGCCAAACTGCATTCAGCTCTGGCGGATACTTGGGTTCTGAAAGGCCTGGTGGTTCTAGTGTTATCTCGTAGCATGCATGTGAGTGAGACGGCTTCAGACAGGGCCAATAAAAATGCACTACATAATATATGACAGATAGTATATGTATAGTATGTGACAAATGACATAAAGGAGGCCTTCTTTGTCATTTTTGTCGTAACACTGGGATTCTCTCCGATTTTAAAAAAGAATAACTTTTTTTAAGAGCTGTTACAATTTTGTGGTGTCCCTGCTTAGTACCCTGCTATACCTTTAACTGCATGACCCAGATACCCTGTTGAAAGAACTGGGAGGCTCAATGTACTTGGCTGACACTGTCCTCATCTGTCCTACACAGTGTGTGTACATGGCTAAGGGGAATGGTGGTGTGTGATGTATTACAGCGTTCGTACCCGGGCAACATGGCATGGGGACCAGGCTCTGCCAACATCTCTCTAGTAGTTTAGGAATGAAGCAGATACAGAGATCATCAAAGTCGAGTCTCACATCCAAGCATGACATTAGGTGTACAGTCTGTGTACAAGACTGTGTTACACACTAGCCGTGGCAGATATGATAACCTGACAAGCTAGTAATGTTGATATCTTTACCGATCAATCAAAGTCATGGTGGCACAAACTTCCAGAGGCACTGACATTTGTGATTTATGTCACTCTGTTGGTAAATACGTGCATTAGATCAGTAGAGGACTGGTATTGTGATTAAAATGTATTGATGACACAAACACAATCCGTGTCAAGGTCTTAACCCTATAAGACATTAACTTACATCACTCTCTCTCACTGTCAGGGCTCAGGCCAATGTCTGTTCATGGTCCAAAAGGTCTTACACAGATTATGTCTCAGGAGGGCCCAGAGCTGATCTTGGTGACAACTGTCATTTTTCTCCACTTCATAACAGGCAGATATAAGGGGCAGCCATTGGGGCCTTCTGCTCTTTGAGAAATGTCCGAATTTGCTGTGGTGATGAGAAGTGACAGGAGGATTCTGATTTATTAGTGTTCAGACCCGGGTGCCATTTGAGATTACAGACCCCATCTTTCACATCCTGCTGGTGAGTCACGTGCAAAATGTCAATTTCCCCTGTTGACGAAGGTGAGCATTCGGACTACTAGGACAGCAGAGGCAGGACGGGGGATGGCGGGAAGGACAGATAAGGCCGGCTCATGAATTAAGGATGACTTCAGCGGTGTGTTCAACTAGCAACCCCTTCATCCGTATCAATGGCAAGGATCTTGCTGACGAATGGGCATCAGCGCTCTGAGCGACACAGAGCGACTCTGCTCCCATGGTTAGGCATTCAAGAGGGGAGGTAGCCGCGGGGTAAATGTATACATGGCCTGTATGAAATATGCTGCTATTGATGCGGAGGTTTCTTATGTTGAATACTGAGACAATGCACTGAGCACTGTTGAAATAAGATTAGAGTTTATCAGGGTTGTCAATTTTTTCTGGAAATTGCTTTTTTGATAATTATTCAAGCGATAACTCAACCTTGAATTAACAGCCAAAATCAGCTAGTGTGAGTCAGTGAGAACACTGAACTTACCATCCATTCTGAGATGATGATGTCCACCTTCTCAACGGGCAGTTTGACCTCCTCTATCTTGCCCTTGATTAGAGTGACCATGCCCTCCAACTGGTTTGACCTGAGAGAAAAAGACAGAATATAAACATAAAACAAATATATGTATATTATATACAGTGAGTATAGAAACTCAGCACCACCTTTCGAAATGTTTATGTTTAGTTGGCTTAAAGCCTGAAAAGAAAACATAAAATCTGCCATTTTTTGGCTTTATACAACAATAATAATAACAACAATGTATAATATTTATATAGCACTTTAAGGATCCAAAGACACTTTACAAAATGAACATAGAACAGAAACAAACAAAAAAATACCATGAGAAAACAAAGAAAATTGAGAGAACAGGATTGGGCATGGCTAGGGGTAGGCAATTTTGAATAGATGAGTCTTGAGGTGTTGCTGGAAAATGGGGAAAGTGTCAGAGTTACGGATGGTTTTGGGGAGAGAGTTCCAGAGCCTAGGAGCAACCCTTGAAAATGCCCTGTCACCAAAACATTTGAGCTTGGACTTGGGGATTATGAGGTAGCCCGCAGTACTGGAACGGAGTGAATGTGTAGGCTGATATGGAAGAAGTTCGGAGAGATAGGCAGGGGCGGTATTGTTTAGGGATTTAAATGTCAGTAGGAGGATTTTGTAGTCAATGCGTTGGGAGATAAAAAGCCAGTGTAACTCACAGAAGATAGGGGTGATATGCTGCCGGGACTTGGTGTGAGTGAGTAGTCAGGCCGCAGAGTTTTGAACCATTTGGAGCTTATGGAGGGATGTAGATTTGATGCCGGTGAGTAGGGAGTTGCAGTAGTCAAGACGGGATGGATGTGCTATGGATTGGCCGGAAACCAGACTGAAGAGGCTCATACAGATTGTTTTTGAGGAGGTAGGTTTGGAGCTGTGAGGCAACAAATCTTTCAAGAGTTTAGGAAGGGGAGGTTGGGGATGGGGCAGAAATTATTAAGGATGGTGTTGTCTAGTCCAGGTTTCTTTAGGATGAGAGTGACAGCAACAGCTTTGTAGCAGGAGGGGACAATACCGTTGGATAGGGAGAGGTTGACTATACTTGTGATGTGTGGACAGAGAGCAGGTATGGAGGCTTTAATCAGGACTGTGGGAAGAGGATCGAGAGAGCACGTAGTATTTTTGGAAGTCTTTATGAGTTTAGTGATGTAAGGGGAATCAACCGGACTGAATGAGGTGAGGTGAGAGTCCTGGGCAGCAGGTGGGCAGATTTGGAGATTAACAGTGGGTGGGTGGGTGGGGGGGTGGTTGATTTATTAGATAGTGAGGAGTTTATTGTTGTTATTTCATCTTTAAAAAACAGCCAAAAAGAGTTGGCAAGTTTAGTGGAGGGGCTAGAGAGTGAGTCATTGCAGGGCTGAAGTAATTTGCTGACAGTAGAGAACAGAGTCCAGTAGTTCATATTGGAGCTGTTGATTATGTTTGAGATGTAGGAGGACCTGTTAGCACTGAAGGCATCTCTGTAAACTGAAAGGTGGAGTTTGTAAGCTTCAGTGTGAACAGAGAACCCCAATTTTCTCGCCCGGCGTTCTTGGCGATGACCAATTTGCTTCAAGGTACGGAGCTCCGATGTAAACCAGGGGGACGAGGAGCTGAAAGAAACGTCTAGTTTTTAGCTGGGCCAGAGAGTTGAGGGAAACAGACATTGCAGTGTTGAGCTGGTTAGCTTGTTCTTCAGGTGATTTGAGGGTGGAATCAATCGGGAGAGCAGAGCAGATGGCGTCTGATAGTTGGAGAGGGTCAACAGCTTTGATGTTACGGAAGGAGATTATGCGCTTGTCAGTGTTGTGTGGTACGTTGGAAGAAAATGAGAAATTAATCTTGTGGTCAGGCAGTGGGAACAAAGAGGGATTTATATGGGTAATGGTAAGGCCGACGGAGCAGACAAGATCAAGCACGTGACATTTGATGTGGGTGGGAAAATTAACATGTTGGATACAATTAAAACAGGCCAGGACAGTGATGAAATCAGAGGTAAGTTTGGAGTAAGCTGAGTCAAAGTGAATATTCATATTGCCAAGCAGGAGAAGGCGAGGGGAGAGTGATACAACAATGGTGAGTAGTTCAGCTAAGTCAGAGAGGAATGAGTCATTAGCTTTCGGAGGATGATAAATAAGGATGATGGTCAGGGAGTTCGTTGATTTACAGGCAATATATTCAAATGAGGTGAAGGATGGAAGAGACAACTCTAGTAATTTTAAAGGGGGATTTGTACAGTACAGCAAGGCCACCACCACGACCAGTTAAGCGGGGGTGGGACAGATTGCTAAAACCATTGGGAGTGGCTCGATTTAATATGAAAAAATCTCTGGGTGTTTGCCACATTTCAGCTTAGGAAAAGAAAGTCCAGCTTGTTGTCCAGTATTAGTTCATAGAGTAGGGGGGCTTTATTATTCATGGAGCGGGGGTTTAGAAGAGCAAGTCTAGTAATGCAGCATGTAGAAGCGGAGTTGTAGATTGTGGTAGGCTGAAGAGAACGTAGGCTATCATGGTTTACAGCTCGACGTGATTTATATGGAGGACGGCGTGAGTGTGACCAGTGGAAGATGATTTTGCTAGCAGGTCTAGAGTTGACAGACAGTTTGCGGTGTGAGCCTCGATGTAGGTGGGGTGTCTACGTAGGATGCCAGAAGAACGGGCATGCGCAATTACATTCGAAGAAATGCGATAGTTTTTGTTCATGGATTGTAGATCGTTGGAGGAGTAATACTTAGTTGGAAAGAAAGCGGCTGGTGGGAACTACAATAGTGCTGGACAGAGCATTGCCAAAAGGAGCAGATGGGAGCCAACGGACATACATGACAGCGAGAATACATTAGGAACGTTAGGAACAAAAACCCTGTCCAACAGAGAAAAACAAAGAGAAAGAGAAGACTTAATCAGTGTAATTGACAGCTGGAGCCCAGGCAATGGCTAACGAGTGGAGACCTGCCTGCCAGCGCAAGCGCCAGAGGGAAATGGACGTGGAGATGTCGTGGACCTAGGTAGCCAGTCTGCAGTTGCTGAAGCGAAATAGCTGACGACAGACGTTAGAACGAGATGGAGAGTTTGCACAGGCTGTCCAATAGTGGTATTTCAGAGAAGGAGAACTAACAGTAGCATATTCCAGGACAGAGCAGAGAGGGTAGACAGGATCGTAATGAGTAGCGCCGCGATCAGGTGAGTTATCCAGTTGGAGGTAATCACAGCAACGCAGTCCAGACACGGATAACAGCAGATGACAGACGCACTGGCAGTAGACAATACAAAAAATAGAAAAATAAAAAAGTATATATACATAAAACCGTAACAAAATGAGTGCACAATGAGAGAAGACAGCTAGCAACAGTTGAACAGCATTAAACAGTTCCAGTGAGAAGCGGCAATCCAACGCGACGCCAGCAGATACTCGCTATTGTCTGGCTATATTTTTGCTTATATAATCTTCTTAACTCTCACTACGTAGATGACAGATGCCATGCCACAAAAATTTAATTTTGCAGGATGACGCTGTGTTGTTCGGTGCATTTAAAAAATAAACCTTGAAACTGAAATGAAACTTGCTAGTAATTGAATTACCCTTTTGGAGAAAGTGTCCTTCCAGCCAGTAAGGATCCTGATCTAAGCTTCCTAGTAGAGCAAGATAAGAAAAGCACTGGATGTGCTTCGGAATACACATATTTTGCCATCAGTCCTGCCTTCCCTCAACACTGGATTCCCACCAGTTTGCCTACCGGACGAACAGGTCCACAGAGGACGCCATCTCCACAGCTATACACTCTGCCCTGACCCACCTGGACAAAACCAACACCTATGTGAGAATGCTATTCACAGACTTTAGCTCTGCATTCAACACGGTCATCCCCTCCAGGCTGGTCAACAAACTCCATGACCTGTGGATCAGCCCCTCTCTCTGCAACTGGACTTTGGACTTCCTAACCAACAGAACCCAGTCTATCAGGTTAGACAACTTCCCCTCCTCCATCCAAATCCTGAACACTGGTGTTCCACAAGGCTGCATGCTGAGCCCCCTCCTGTACTCCCTCTTCACCCATGACTGCGTTCCAATACACAGTTCCAACACCATCGTCAAGTTTGCAGACGACACCACGGTGGTAGGTCTGATCAGTGACAATGACGAGTCAGCCTACAGGGAGGAGGTCAAGTGCCTGGCGGCATGGTGCGCTGACAACAACCTGGCCCTCAATGCAAAGAAGACCAAGGAGCTCATTGTGGATTGCAGGAAGTCTAAAGGCTGCAGTCACACCCCAGTTCTCATCGATGGCACTGAGGTGGAGCGTGAGTCTAGCTTCAAATTCCAGGGTGTCCACATCTCTGAGGACCTCTCCTGGACCCTTAACACTTTAACCCTGGTCAAAAAGGCGCAGCAGCGCCTGTACTTTTTAAGTAGGCTGAAGAAGGCCCGCTTGTCTTCACAGATCCTTGTGAACTTCTACCGCTGCACAATCAAGATCATTATGACGAACTGTGCCACAGTGTGGTTTGGCGAATGCTCCGTGGCCGACTGGAAGGTAATTTGGATTCTTATCACATCCAAATTACATTGCGAACTGATCTCTTCAGCCGCCTCAGCTCTACTGCCTATGTACATGCATACCCTAGTGATTAACTTTATAACCTTAACCAATCACTCGCTTTGGCGGGAAGTAAGAAGTTCCCTGTACGTTCATAGGCTGAGATTCCCTGAAGTGCCTCCACAGTGGCTGTAGCATTAGGAGTCCACATACACTTTATTTCTGGGCAACGTGAATATGCATTCATCACACAAATGCACTGCCAGGGCCTCTCCAGCCATTTCCAAGGATGTACTGGCGCTGGGTTTTGCATACGTCTGTTAAACTGACACACCTGGCAACTCTTTACCACGTCCTCTATGTCTGAATTAAACCGTGGCCACCAAAAATGACTCCTTGCACAAGCTTTCATTTTTACCATTCCCCCGTGGTTGTCATGTAATGCCTTAAGTAAGGTACCCTGTAGAGAACCTGGCACTACAACTCTCAGACCCCAAAACACACAGTCACTTTCCACAGCCAGCTCATCCAGTCATCAAAAACCTTTTAGTTCTGTGTCAGCCAAATGATTAGCCCACCCAGTAAGCGTGAAGTGTCTAACCTCAGCTAGCACCCGATCTGAGCTAGTTTCTCTGGCTTTGTCAGTAGCTGAGATAGGTAGCACATCCACAAACGATACTCGGGAAGTGGGATTGCTTTCTAGACCCTGTACCTTCATAGGAACTCTAGATAACCCATCTGCATTAGCGTGTGGCAGAGATTCGTGGAACTTCATAACCCCAAGAATTATTCCAAGAGCCTCCCTCTCTATTTGCGCATACTTAATCTGTCTTAGTGTGCGTGAAGCATATGCAATGGGTTTTCCTCTACCGTCTGGCATTCTATGCGAGTGTATGGCACAGACATCATAACATGAGGAATCACAAGAGTACAGGCAAGTGTGGATCATAGTCTAATAAAAGAGGAGGAAGATGGCAGCCTCTTCGTTTTCTCAACTGCCTGGTGACATTGTTCCGGCCACACCTAAGGTTTATCTTTCTGTAAGAGCTCTGTTATGGGTTTAGTGAGTGTGGAGAGATACTCCATGAATTGGCCATAGTAGGTAAGTGAAGCTAGATATACTCTGAGCTCTGTCACGTTGTTTGGCACTGGAGCCTTAGCTATTGCCGCCATCTTATCCTGGACTGGGTGTAGCCCCAGCTCATCTATCCTATGATGTGACACTTAACTGAAAAAAATGCACACTTGTACCTGTTAACTTTTAACCGATGCTCCTGCAGTTTCTGTAACACTGCTTCAAATGTTTTGCCAATGTTCCTCTGCTGACTTCCCAGTGATGAGAAAGTCATCCACAAAACACGCCACTCCAGGTAAACCCTGTAAAACCTGGTCCATGATACGCTGAAAAATAGCTAAATTGCTGGATTCCCCATAAGGCAATCTTTTTATCTGATATAACCCCTTCTGTGTGTTTATAGTCAGGAAAGGTTTTGACTCCTGGTCTACTGCCACTTGCGGGTAGGCGTGTGTAAGATATAACTTGAACAGTTTTTTCCCAGATAGAGTAGCAAACAGATCCTGAGTCTTTGGTAAGGGATACTGATCCACATCTACCCATGCATTCATAGTCACTTTGTAGTCACGACAGATTCGGACATCTCCATTTTTCTTGGGAACATACGCTATAGGTGCAGCCCATTCGCTGTATTCTATGTGTGATTACTTCTTGTGTTTCAAGTTCTGTTAGCCTTTTGTCTACCGCCTCGCTGAACTTTGGCAGAGCTTCCTGACATTTGCATTTTCATTTTTATCCCCTTTACCACACCTAGTTCACCACTAAACACCTCAGCATATTTCTCACACAACTACTCAACTAGGTTTGACACAGGCTTTACTCTTCACCAGTCTAGTTTAAGGTGCTGAATCCAGTTTCTCCCCATGGGTGTAGGACCTTTTCCCTTTGACAACAGTAACATTAAAGATAACACCTGATCCCAACATTCAACTATAACATCCAGCTTCCCCAACAACAGAAGAGCCAGAGCTATGTTGAGGATGTTTTCAAAACAACATCACATGGCTGTAATTTCTACTTCCTAAACCTGCTGTTGTACAGTTTTTCTGAAATAATGGACATGGCCCAGTATCTACCTCCATCTTTATATTTACCCAGTTACATCTCACCATGACCATGTACGGATTCACATACGCACGGTCACCCCACACAGTAAAAATTCCCAAGTCCATTCCTGACTGGTTATTTCCAATTTTGCACGTCCCTACTGGTGGCAGTAAGTTAGCCTCCTCGCCGTAAACCATTATTCAGTAGCGTGTTCCCTTCATTAAATTAGAGTGCGTGGTGTGAGAATGTGGCGTTGAAACCGGTTGAACTGCGTCTTTTCCTACTGCTGTTGCTGCTGTCTGTGCTCTACCCCGACAAGCCCGCTCCAAATGTCCTGTCTTCTGGCATGCTCAAGACTGGAATTCTTGGTAACGGCAGGTCTGTGGTGAATGACCAGTCCCCAAACAGCGACAATGTGTTTTTGACAGCTCACCCTTCTGGTCCACAAGCCCCCGGTTCCCTTTTTGCCCCTGATGATCTGTGACTGGTTTCTTGCTTAGCCAATCCGTTCTCAGCTGTGACAGCGGATGTTGGAATTTTTGCATGCGCCGTGCGGTGCTCTCAAAGTTATTTACTATGTCCAACAGTTTAGCCCAAGTCAAGTTTTCTCCATATGCAACACTTAGAGGCTTGCCCTGTAGCAACTTACAGATGACTCCATAATACTAGCTGGTCCCGTAGCTGCTCTTCCAGGGGAGCCCCAACCTCACATGTAGCCGTCAATCCCTTGAGTGCTGTTGTATACTCAGCTAACGTCTCACCTGCTAGCTTCAAGGAGTCATCAACGCCTCAAAGCTAGCCTCACTAGGCTTCTTCGGTGCTACCAAGTCTTTTAGTAGCGTGATTTGGTGGCCATGACCAAAAGAAACACTGCTCTTCTCCAGTTGTCTTCTATCTTATTAGCCTCCAAAAACTGCGAAAAATGGTCTTCATACATGCCAAAGCTCACGTTAGCTTTGTCCAAACACAAGCCAGTTTCACTACTGAAAAATGCCATGACTCTACACTGTCCACACACCCACAACACAGCAAGCCACAATAGCGAAGCCACTCGGTTGGTCATCAGCCAGCCAAGGACATTACCTCAGAATTTCGCTTACTCGTCACCAGAAGTTATAATTTTGCACAAAGGTTCTGACTGATGAATCTGAGACTTGCCTGTTCGACTTCACATTCTATTTCTTATCACACTTGAATTACATCCTGAACTGATCTCTTCAGCCGCTTCAGCTCTACTGCCCACGTACATGCATAGCCCAGTGATTAACTTTATAACATTAACCAATCACACGTTTTTGCGGGAAGTAACAAGATTCATATTCATTCATTCATGTTCATTCAAACATAAATGTTAGATTCAAATCACATTTCCAATACACCACACGTAGAAAAATGAATATATTGCCTTCAGTTGAATTTGTTCTGACATGAAGCTGCTTTTCTGTCAATTTTTGTTCCTACTCTATGGCTTTTTCAAAGAGGTCTGTGTGTTAACTAATACCCAACATCATCTCTGTGCATCTTTTTAATTTACTTTTTGACATGTCACAACTGTACTCAACACATGCAAGTCTACACTGACGGGGTGAGTACAAGTGCATACCCTGTTCAAAATGATCTTGCCTTTTCTGACCGGCAACCCAGGGTATCAATCTCTGAGCATATTCCATTATCATGACAGCTAATGTTATTGGGGACAGAACAATTACTCACAGCCCCAGAGAGCATTTCTGCAGCGCTGATACTTATCTTCCTCTGCCTTTCCCTTTCTCCCTTGCTATCACATCCTCCCAGAATCCCTCTAACATTCTCTCCATCCACCTTCTCTACCTCTCTTTTTTCTTCCTTTACAAGTGGGAAACACTAATCTCATTATTGGGGTAATTTCGAGGACAATGTACCCAAGCAAAAGAGGGGTATTCAGAGGTAGAAAGATAAATAATAATCCTAAGAGAGTGTGTCTCTATATGTGTTCAAGGAAGAGTATGTGTGTGTTAGAGAGAAAGAGGAAGAGAGACAAACCATTGTTCTCTCGTGAGGTTGTGTGTGGTGTTAATCATGCCTCCCCTGTGGGTTAAATATACAAGTCTCATCATCTTAAATCCATCTGTATGTGACATACACAACTCCCCCAGGGGTAGTGAGTGACCCCATTCATAATGGGAGTCACAAATGGTGTTTTATGGCTCCTAGGGGAGAGAATGGATGTTCAAGAAAAGGTGGTGAAATGGATGTTCAACAAAAAGAGGTTTTGAGGAGCATTAAATACAACCTACAGATTTTGTCACTTGATTTGTCCAATCCAGACAGCCAAAGACCAATATGGTCATCGGCGTTAGAGGACTGGAGGAATCAACTAAAGCTAGATAAGTGAAAAAGTGGTTCACTGAGGTCTATTCTCTACTTATTTAAAAAATATTATGCTTAACTATTTATTAAAAAGCCCCAAAACAAACGAACATGTTATAAGTTAACATTGCTCCCCTGTTAAATGCAACACTGAAAATATAAATAAAGGTTTATGTATAAATATTATTACCATACAATGAAATCAGATTTCAGCCAAGTTAGGTAATAGTGATATTTCAGAATTCAAAAGGCATACTATATAAGTGAATTAATTACCTTAATGCGTGAGCTTAGTGTGCTCCAGTGGTCTAGACTGCTGCATCTGGTGCACGTGAACCGCTACATCATGGTTTCAAATCTAGCCCAGTGTGTGTAAACATTGTATAAATAAATTTACACACACACACACTCACACAGCGGCATCTGAAAATATTCTGACCCCTTAACTTTCTCCACATGTTCTTGCATTATAGACTTAAGTTCTAATTGACAAAATTTTTTGTTATCAATCTACACACAATATCCCATAACAACAAAGTGAAAATCTGTGTCAAGACAGTTGTACAAATTTCTGTAAAATATAAAAAGTAAACATCTCATGTTATTAAGTTTTTGCCGTAGCGCCTTAGGCAGCTATCATAGCTTTTGAGTCTTTTTGGGTATGCCTTTACCAACTTCACACACCTAGATTTGGGTAGTTTCTCCCATTCTTCATTGTAGATCTTCTTAAGCTCTTTCATATTCGATGGGCAGCATGGGGAACTTCGATCTTCAGGTCTCCTCATAGATATTCAATGTGGTTCAAGTCTGGGCATTCACTGGGCCACTCAAGGACATTCACAGAATTGTCCCAAAGCCACTCCAACATTGTCTTGGTTGTGAGATTTGTGTGTCTGGCTGAAAGACAAATCTTTACTCTAGTCTTAGGCGCTCTGGATCAGGGTTTCTTCAGGGATCTTTCTGTGTCATACATCCTCTAGTCCGGTCTCCCAGTCCCTGCCACTAAGAAGCATCCTCATAGCAGCCCCGAAGATGGCACAGTCCCCCAGGAGAGTGGTTGGAGTTCTTTAGATTTTCCCCTCTCCTCCTGTATTGCCTATTTTAATTAAATACCCTCCAGAACCCTAAACCCTTGTCCAGTGTCTGTTCCCTGTGTCTAACCCCGTCACAACACACACACACACACACACACACACACACACACACACACACACACACACACACACACACACA
>JACXGI010003402.1:0-35553 GCA_016801175.1 Esox masquinongy | reverse complement strand
TTATAAAAAGTTATTTTATAATCTGGTTAATCAACACAAAGTAAATCTTGCAAGAGTTGGGTTGAATGAGATGTTGATACTGTTCTGCTAAATTAGGGATATCCCCTTTAAAGAAGAAAAGGCCAAGTAACAGGTTAGGAAAGCCTTCTGAAAACCTAACCTTAGATGCACTGAGAATTGTGCAAACTCATTCTGCAAATTAAATAAAATATCAAGGTACCAATAAGGGCCTACCTGAATAAAAAGAAGATAGTGAAACTAGGTAGTGAAAATGTTTGTTGCTGCCTTTTTCCAATATAATTGAATTTGGAATTTAATTTGAAGTTGATGTCTCATATAACAATGCAGTGCAGCTAACAAAGTGAGATATCACTTGAATCATATTAACACACATTACGTTACTTTTACTTTGTCAATGGGCCACACAGTGCATTCTAGAAAATTCTGGCACAAGGAATACAGTCCTTCCAGGAGTGAATGGAAGTCAATTGGGCACTAGCTCAAAAACCCTAAGGTTGTGTATATGTAACTTTTTCTTTGTAATACTGCATCATTATGGAATCGTAACAATGCCCTTTCATAGGAAGTTATCAGTTTCTCAACACACACACTGACTTCCTGTAATGGATTTCTGACATTTACCTAAGCAAACGGGTGATTCATAATAACATAATGAAAGCGTTTGGTTCACATTATTCTCCGGAGTATTCATTTTCATATGGCCAATTGTGGGAATCAAACCCACTACCCCGGCATTGTGCCAAGTGCCCTGCCCTACCAACTAAGCTACAAGTGACTAAAAATCGTATAAATGAAGTATGTAGCAAAAGTTCCTAAAGTAAAGTGAAATAAATGTACCAAGAACATCACCATCTATTTTTTTAATTCAGGTGAACTTTCAAAATGTTCATACATTCATTTTCTATTCCCCGTTTTACCACCTTTTATCCCTAATTTGATGGCAGCCAACTATAGTTAAAACAGTGTCATTATAGCAACAACCGTATGAGTAGAGAAGATTCAGGAAAGTCTCTCCATTTTTTCAGACTGCTTGTCCAACCAGGAAGCTGGCTCACTGGACAAACAACCTCAGTTAGCTTACAGGCTCACCTAAGGGAGGGCAATGAGTTAAGCCAACAATGCTGCATGTCACAATCTTTAACGCTCTCAAGCCTGCCGAGAATTGCTGCAATGAAGCCGATGAGAATGCAATGGATATAAAATATTACTACTGCCCATCCAATCAGGGCAGCATTTAGCCAAATAGCGCCACCCATTGCTGGACCCACTGGACACTGCCGTGACCAGGACTTGAAGACACCTGGCCACACTTACGCAGTTGTAATCTGAGGCAGAAAAAACGGTGCTACCCGTGGTGCCCCATTAGAATGGCTTGCAGTGCAGTTTGTTAAAGAATTAGACTCCAAAAGTCTAGCTCTCAACGCAACACTGGATTAATCAGACAATCCAGCCAGTCTACATAAACGGTAAAATCAAAAGTATCCATTGCAGTAATTATGTTCTGTTTGTCATCCACCAAGAAACTGTAAACTCTTCAAAGACTATGACAGAACAGAAAATGCCTTTTTCATTTAACCAGAAAGACAGTGCAAGTGAAACCAAGGATGATGTTCCTGTTTAGCCAAAGGCAACCGTTATAATTACATATCCTTACATTATTGTCCATAGGCAGTCTAGTGACCGACAGTACACACATAGGCACTGAGCTTACAGACACACGTGTGACTAACACTGACTGACACACACATACAGTTTCCATTAGCCCGTAATTACTAGCTTTTGGGTAATAAAATTAATTAAAAGCTGATAGATAACATTGTAGCTGGACACTGTCTGAGGCTGCATATCACACGCTTCAGTAACATTCTCTCACTCTTTGCACAGCATTATGTGAATGCGCCTACTGCTGAGGAGCGCGAGGGGAATCGTTAATTGCAAAGTAGCAAAAGACTACAACGAAAATATCCAGCGTATGAACATGTTTTAATATTATACAAATTTGAAATATGTTCACATGCAAACTGCAACCCCTCAAAGTATTTGTTTTCAAGTTTAGGCAACTAACAAGTATTTTAATAATTTATTATTGTGTGGATTACTATTTAGATTAATCTGAAATACAAAAAACAGACTGGTATGAAATGCAGGTGTTTTAATAAAAATAAATTAACATTAAGTCTTTTTCTTCATCACTCACAATACTCTATTAAAAACAACTTAGATGTTAAATGTATAGCTTTAGAATGTATCCATAATTAGTGTGCTTCATGAACCTCAAATTATTAAGATTAACAAGGAGAAACTGGGAACAGCAAAAAAAAATGGGTTAATTGGGTGGCAATAGCAGAGGAACGGGAGGCCCGGCTTCACATCACCCTCCACCCTCTCCTGCCCCCGAAGCTGCAGGGGCACTCCAACTAGCCCCCTTGAGTGTTGCGGCAGGGGCTCTTCATCCTGCATTTTGGTCTGTCTTTTGTTAATAGCTTTTTTCTTGCCATTATGATTGCAATATACTACTTCTTGCAGTATACTACTGTCTAAATAATGCTTAAGATGGTGTAATAAGACTGCTTTTATACAGACTACACTGCCTTTATACAGACTGAGGGTTTGTGTCCCATCAAAAGTTACTTCCATTGCTGCAGAACAGCTGCAAGTTATTAACCTGTTGCCTAAAAACGCTTCCCTAAATGTTTTTTAAAAAAAATAAAATCACTTAATATTTTTAAAATTAATGACTATTAGAAGCTAAACAATTATGCTGGGGGAAATGTCAAAATACTTATTTTGAAGATTATAAAATTGTTTTTAATGCCAAATGATGGCAATAAATGATGAAAAATCATCATCATCTATCATTACAAACAAACAAGTAATGACACCTGAAGGTATACATGCTTAACTTAAATACATCACAGGGATGCAAAGAGCAAAGTTTTTTAGAATGACCCATAACGTTACGTTAATGTGCGGCTAGAATGTGCATTGAATTAAAATTGTCTCACTTAAAAATTCAACTCCTGCCATGCAGCCAAACTAAAAAACTCTCTGAAAAGCAGAAAATAGCCACAGCTTCTGTCATTTTCGTAATCATATTTCTTTACAGCAGCATCCACCTTAGCATCCCTCATTCATTTCCAACTATTTTTCATTACTGATGTCATTGACAAGTTCTTGTATCCCAACTTTTTTGAGTGTGGAGTAACGGTAAGGCTATGTAGCCTTTGTGTTGGTTCTGCGAAGCAAAGTCCATACTTCTATTCAGCGCAAAGATCGCAGACAGTTGTGATTGCAGGTCTAGAAGGAGAAGAGTGTTTATTTATCCTGCTGTAGAGTTCATTGCTATTATCGGACCAATGAACAACTAAAATTAAACAGTCAATCAGAAAGCCAAATAACTGAGTCAGTAAAAAATTTTGAAACCACAAGTGAAAAACAATGTACCTGAAAAGCAGATACACACTTTGCGGCCAAACAAAAAATAATGGGACAGATTGGTGTTGGGGGGGGGGCATGTTTGATAGCGTCATTGCTGCTAAGTTGTTGTAACTTCCCAGGCTAATCTAAAATGTAATTTCAGTCTTTACGTGCCACAGTGGGAGACAGTGCATGGTTTAAGCATCTAAAACATATGGATGACCAGTACATTTCTCAGATCTCCGGCAAATAAAGTAGAATATATTCCCTGTCAAATGGCCAGTGCCACATTTTCCTCACTGAAATCCTTACAAAAATGGACACATACTGGATTAGTGAACCTGAGGAAAAGTGAAAAAATAAAAAGTGATTCTGGTTCTAGTGAAAACATAACTATTTTTTAGGTGTGTCTAAAAACGTGTCATGTCCTTACCGTCTGTACTAACAGTCCTAGTGGGACACACCCTGCATGCCAACATACACCCAAGCAGCAAGTCAGTGGGCTGTAAAATTAAAAAAAAAAAATAACTCTCCCACTATCCCCATTGCTTTGCTAAGACAACACTCCCTTTATTATGGTAATAATAACACGGAATAATGGCCCCTAACTCAGAACTGCATTTGAAGGATTGACCATAATTAAAGAAACAACCAGAATAAGGAAAGCATTTGGGGGTCCCAGGATGGTAAATGAGTTAGGTGTGGATTCACTATCCTGTTCATATGTGCTGCTTGTGGAGAGATACAATAAAAACAGATAGTTGTTTTAAAACAGCAGGTGAGATTGAAGTGTATTAAAAGGTGCCAGCAGGAGGCTGAAGTGTGTGTCTGTGTTTGCACTATAAGTAGATAAAGGGTCAACTGTGGAACAGCTGAGAGACAATAGCCACGTTTCCACCAAAAATACCCGGAACTTCTAGTCCCAGGAACTGAATTTTCAAGGAACTATAGGGTTCCTTCAGCCCATGTTGTGTGTGTTTCCACAGCGGTCTAAAGACCCGCGAAGAATAGGCAAATTAGTCCGCTGACGTATGTTCTTACTCTGACGTATGCACCATACGCCATACAAAGCGACAGACAGGCATGTTTATTATTTATAGGACAATGCAACATCACAGCAACCATGGAGGAGATTAATGTTGTGCTGCTGCTGTTCGTGATTTATTCGTTAGCAAATGTGGTCATTGAGTCAACGGTGGAAAAGTGCAGTAGTAGCAAAGCGGATTCAAAATGCGGAATCTGCTTTGCGAAATGCCCGAAATGCTAGACGTAAAGCAAGTAAACAGATTTTACGAGCTATCGCAGAGATTGACCATGAGATGACAGACAGATTCGCGCCATCGCGTACAAAGAACAAGAATGATAAGATTTTAGTATATACGTTTATGCAAATCACAATAGGGAATAATGTTACTGTAGGCTACATCGACTTATTTTTGGAACCTTTTTGTGTGTTTTAGATACGCGAGTATTATAGAATGCATCGTGTTTCGCCATTTATTTGGGTACATAATAGAGCAACGGAGTGGTGGGAATATGTCTAAGGACATTTCTGTGCCATAGATTGCAACCAGAACTGGGGAGGCATGACACAAACTACCGCAGTTGTGCACCATTCAAAAAAGGATTGCCATTGCACTGTGGAAACTTACGACCAACTCAGAGTACAGGAGCATCTCTCATTTATTTGGAGTCGGCATTACTACAGTGTTTCACTGTGTACACAATTTCTGCTCCCTGTTGAGAAGGTACCCATGGCAGAAGTTATTCAGTGCCCAAACAGTGAAAAGTTGAAGGAAATGGCGACGTATTTTGAGCACCGATGGGGGTTGCCATAGTGTGTAGGTGTAATTGATGGATCACACATCCCCATTCTGGGAGCAGAGGAATACCACACAGAGTATTTCAACCCCAAGGGCTGGTATTCGATCATCCTGCAGGCTGTTGTGGATGGAAGAAGTCTCTTTTGGAATGTTTTTACTGGGGCAGCAGGGAGCCTGCATGATGCCAGAGTGCTGCGCTTGAGAGGGTTGTGGGGGCTAGTGGATATGGGTTTGCTGCTCCCTGATGAAACAAAGAACATTGGACATGATTGCCGCGTACTATGTCCTTGGTGACACAGCCTATCCTTTGAAAAGCTGGCTGATTGACATCCCAGCAAGCTGTGTACAACCACAAAACAAGTAGAGAGTGGTGGTGGTTGAGAACGCTTTTGGCAGACTGAAGGGCTGATGGAGGTGCTTGTTAAACCGAAATGACTGTAACATACACAAGGTCAAATCCATGGTGATAGCATGTTGTGTTCTGCATAACCTCTGTGAAATGAATGGTGATGAGTACAGAGAAGAACGGGGTGTCGCGGCATTAAACCAGCCTGATGGGGCACTGCCATCCACTGTAGAGGCAGAGGGGTTAGACGCACGTACAGGTCTAATGAGGTTTCTGAAAACATTGTGAAGTGGCAGATTACTGCTTATAGAGCTGAAGATGTGTCAGTTACAAAAGCATTTTTAAATATTTCAAAAACTTTAGATTACCATTTCTCAATTTAATGTACTGTAAAAAGTTTAGATTTAGGCAATCTACAATAGAAGAATCAAGATAAAAACGACTGTCTAACTACAGTGTAACAGCCATTTTTTAGGTCTGTATACACCTGTTGTAGATCATTTTAGTACTTTCTGTTGTGATTTAATAAATATTTCATTAGTAAGCGAGACAGTGTGTGGGCACTCTTCTGTTTTCAGATTTACACAAACAGCCACCATACACACATTTGGTTTCACAACTATTTATCTCAAAATGTAGGTGCAAAATACAAATGCGCAAAAAGCAGGTATAAAAAACATCTAGAGGGGTTAGGGGCACCCTTTAATCCAGTGGTGGGGCAGTGTGGCTGTTTCTTCGGCCCAGCGACTGGGCAAGCTGGCCAAGAACAGACAAGAACCCGCCTTGAAACTCTTCCTGGAGCCGTCTGTTTTTTCAGCCTCAGACTCGAGGAATGCCAACTCTCATCCTCATCGCTCTTTCTGCGGCTCCTTCCACGGCTCTTTCCTCGGCCTGGCTCTCAAGCAGCAGCTGCATATACTGGTACCGCTGCTCCTGTTCTTGCTGCAGGACGGCGTGGTTTGCGTCGTCCATGTCCCTCAGCTCGTCAAGGAAGTGTGTCTCTTTTCCTCTTTCCTATGAAGAAAAATAACACCGAAACATACCACAATAAATGAATACACAAACACTGTTTTAAGTAGCATCAAGAGATGAAGTGGAATATTAAGGTTTCCCACCTTCATTACTAAAAAACTGAGATTGTCTTGATTAAATGATGCCCCACTTATAGAAATTCAAAAAATATACATTTTGAGATTTACCTAAATAGACCATCATGTCTCCATTGGAAATCAATATGTGAAGCTCAGAGTTCCAAGGGAAAAAGATTTCTAGGCAGTAGCATTGGATTACAGTGAATGGCGCAGCCCAAACATATTTTTGGTTATGAAGCTGAGATCGTCCTGATTAAAATGATGTGAGACTTGAAAAAAAATATATATGTTGAGATATGGTATGAGTTACACAGGCAGGTCTGCACATACAGCCTTTTTCCATTGGATAACAATGAATTATATTGAAAATTGTAAATAGCAGTTCAGTAAAGATACATATATATGACATATGTATGATTTATTGTACGACTTCTTTGTCCTCCTTATACTAGTGGGGCTGTATGCATAACAGTAGTGGGCTTTTGTTTTTGATTTAGAACAAGTTGGTGCCACGGGGATAGGAAGAGCCAGGGTGAAAACACACCTAAAATAAGGCCTGTTTTTCCACAATTTCTCTAAAACTACAACATCTAGCTTGGATATAAGGTCATATTAATATACTGGCCTCCATGATGAATGCAGTTAACTTAATTTCAGCCAGCAAAACTGTTGCTAAATTTTTCATCTGTCCAGCCTACTACTGGTACCTTGGCATTTGTTTGCTTCAGCAGGACACATGGGACGAGGGCTGCCGGTGGTCGCAGGGGAAAACACACTAATCTCTACAGTCTGCAGTTCAGTGTGCCCGTCCGTTTCATCTGAAAAACACATTGAAAAAAATAAACGTTAGATTGACACAAAACCACTATTCTACACCATTAGCGTTTG
This sequence comes from Esox masquinongy, assembly GCA_016801175.1. Lineage (NCBI taxonomy): Eukaryota > Metazoa > Chordata > Actinopteri > Esociformes > Esocidae > Esox > Esox masquinongy. The sequence continues at coordinate 27,967 of JACXGI010003402.1, read as the reverse complement.
ACCAACATGTAGGCTAGCGGCTAGTGTTAGCATGTAGGCATGATGTAGGCCTACCTGTAGCCAAGGTTTTTCAGGGGAACAATAGCATGACTAACAATAGTCTGACTAATAGAAATCAAATTTCATGACTATTCCAAAACAGAGTTATAGCATTTAACATGCACCATGTGAAATGTGGAAACATTGTGATTTACCTTCAACCGACTGGTTATCCCTTTGTGTCTTCCAACACGGCTTCAACAATGCAGTAGCTGAATCAATTGTTACTGCAGCGCCAGAGAAGGCTGCCCTGTGACCCAGTAGTGCATCCAGACGGTCAAACCACTTGCTGGTCCGCCGGTCAGAGCCGCTTCTGTTATTGTGGTCCTTGATGTTCTTGTAATCTTGTTTTAGTTTTTTCAGATTCTCTCGACAATGTTTCCCGGTGTGAATAATGTTCAGCTCACTTAACATGCAGGATATTTTCGTGTACACCTTATTATGAATCGCAGTTTCCAATTCCCGCTGGATTTGGTTGTCAGCATAAACACTCAATGCATGGACATCGTCGACGGTCCATCTGTTGTTCAATTTCTTCTCCATAATATGTTGTTCTTCTGTTTTTGTAAGCAAAATAAACTCCTTTAATAACTCCCTTAACTTTACTCTGCTGAGGAGAAAAAAATGGCGGTTGAAAACTTCTGCGAGTAAACTCTACTACTACTCGACCAATCAGAATTGTTCAGCACTGCAAGCCCCACCCCAAAAGTTCTGGTACTCTGGGAAAGTTCTACCCCTCGAGAATCAAACCCGGGGCGCCCACGTCAAAGGCTGTGTCTTTAACCACTACGCCACAGAGCTATACATTTGCCATGTATTGGAAAATAGCCACTTGACATTATATAATTTTGTCGCGCATTAACATCACACCAAGTTTGAACATTTCGTTAGACACCATTAACCATTGTGTCAAACTGAGTAACGTTTCTTATTAAGTTTACCTCCACCACAAACTGCATCTATGGCCTGTATGACTTTTGCCACTGGCCGTTTTAAAAGCTTGTTAGCCAGTGATATGTCACTAGACACCATTAAGCAATGTGTTAAACTGAGTAACGTTTCTTATTAAGTTTACCTCCACCACAAATAGCATCTATGAACTGTATGGCTTTTGCCACTGGCCGTTTTAACAGCTTATTAGCCATTCATGAATGACATTGATACAAAAACTACTGTATCAATATAGGTGACAATGACAGACTTTTTCGTCAAGCGAAAAGACGAGAATCGTGTAGCCAGCGAAGTGTTTGTCTAGCCTGAAGAAATCCTAAGACATAATTCGAAAATCCACTAGAAATAGTCGCAATATAACAGTAAACAGTTTCATTTTAGGCTTCCCATAACATAGCTACTGAAGGTTGTAGCCAGCAAAGTTTTTGTCTAACAAATCTTCTTTTGCCACTGGCCGTTTTAACAGCTAATTAGCCATTCTTGAATGACATTGATACAGTATCTATCAATATAGGTGATAACTGACTTTTTTGTCAAGTGAAAAGACGAGAGAATCATGCAGCCAGTGAAGAGTTTGTCTATCCTGAACAAATTCTAATATCCACCGGAACCGTTTTAGTTTAGGCTTCCTATTACGTAGCTGCATAGGGTTGTAGCCAGCAAAGTTTTTGTCTGTCCTGAACCTCAGGCATAATGCGTTTTAACTGTTACGGGTGTCGAATGCAGAGTCAAACGTCTCTAACCACTACGCTATTTAACAAGGGGTAGTCAGTCAGTCACTCAGTGACATTCGCTCTTCTAGGCCAGCTCCGCTTATGCGGTCCGGCAAAAAAAAACAGAACAAAAAATAAAACAAAAAAAAATGGAGCCAAAAAAAAAATTAAAAAAAATAAATAAAAACTGTTTCCATAATTAAACTGCATTCTAATAACGTCATCATGACACTAAGGCTATAGGCTTTTGACATTTGACATTACCATCCCATATTCACAGTGATAATAACCTTCAGAGTGGAATAAACTGATTTAATACGAGGCTCAACACCTATGAGACTTACAATACACTAATTGACACAACATGAATACACGGTGACTGAAACCATCAAGAATGTACCAGTATAACGCAGTATGACAGGATGCTGCATCACACAGCCATCGAATAGCCCAAATCAATGTCCTTACAAAATAAACAAGAACAAACTCACAACAACCAGTCACATTTACTCATATGACCACAGATATGCCACCACACACACTCAAAGGCACAGCCAGCTAGGCCACTGAATCTGAACATGCTTTACACCAGTAGCAAAGCAATAATAAAGCAAGCAATAATAATAAACAGCTATTAAAGCTGAAGGACGTAACTTTTTTAACACATCGCTGTTCTCTTTATCTGGGTCATTGATGAATACCTACCATATCAGACACTCATGGCACCGGCCCTGCTAGTAAAAATACATAAAAATCCATCAAACTTACCAATGCTGCTTATTGTTTGAAGACAAATTCCATCCTCCTTTCTTTTTTTGAAAAAGATACATTTTTTAGTAAATTTGCCACCAAATCTATTTCTTCTCCACCGTCTGCCATTCAGCCAAAAGTAAAAATCTAAACAGCAAATCTAAAGCACTACAGCTATACACCAAAAGTTTCAAACAACCGGAGATAATGCTAGGTCAGGTATCAGCTAGTTTTCTTCAGTCAGCTAACTTCCACTCCTTTTAGCAACATGAAAAATGCTGACGTAAGGCAAGGCCAGCTTGATGGCTCCGGAGTGTCAAAGAATACGCCCAACATGGCAAACTTGAAATCTGATTGGTTAATTAATATGACAATCAACAACATGGTCCTGTTCGCTTAAACAGCAGAGGGGATTCACTCGAAATTCTGAAGGCCTCCAGTTTACCTGGAGAGAGCACAGTTGAAAAATCTGATTGAATGCTTTAATTTATATGAGCTGCCCTAGAAGCAGCACAACTGAGGGAGAGAGTAGCATTGAAATTACGTTAATAGACTGATGGGAACGACCTTTGTAAAATACATATAGCATTAATGAAAAAATATTAAATAATAAAAATATAATTTTCTGATTCTGACAATCTTTAGGCCAGCAGAGAAGGCCTTGCTGGCCCTGATGGCCCACCACTGGTGCGTGTGTGCGCGTGAAGATATCCATCAACCTTGTGAAAGCAGTCTCCCAACAGCCGACAATCGTAAAGTTAGCACCCTCAAACTTAAGATCTTCATCAATAATGATCGAAAAACACACTGAAGCACAAGCATTTCCAGGTACTAAAAAGTCTTCCAAAAGTTTGAATTTAGTCTGGACTCAACATTATTGAAAAACCACCGGGACACAATATTTCACATCATCATCATCATCATCATGAGATAACAGATGTAACACAAATTTTATATATTTATGGCAAAGAAGAGAAGAAATGAGACTCAAAGTGTGGCTAAATATAAAAGGAATGAAAGGCTAAAAAAATAAATAGTCAAATCAATTTAAAAATCTGTAAGAATGCTAACATATTGCAAGTGCAAATTAGGCCTAATGATAAGGAACACAATACTGGCCATCAAACAACGTTCCGTGCAAAGAAAATCAATACATTCCCTTTATCTGGTTTCAGAGTGGATCAAAATGGCATTACAATGTTCTCCATTCTCGTTCGGGGGAAAGCGAAACTGTGCCCAAATGGGTGATGCAACATTCGGTTAAGCTACTAAAGCCATATCTCCATGTTTTTTTGTCTTTTTCAGTGATGAGAAAGAAAAAACAAGCCTACAATTACAATACAATAAGTAGCTATGTTCCAGTGCTGTCCATTGTTTCAAAGTGTGGTATAAAATCACTTTGGTATAGGCCTAGAGCCTAAAATGAACACAACAAAAGACTAAAAACAATTCACACTATGCGAATAATATATCCTTCCCAACTGAGCGCGAATGTCTATTTCGGCCTACAGCGGAGCTGTAAAGCCAGAGATGAAATGGGTCTAGCTGTGTTTTAACTGATTTGATTTTTTACATTAAACAACATCGGCCTACAAACATAGTTATATATTTTAAATACAGTTACAAGCAACAATGGGACGGGGTCCTTCTATATGGCAAGGATAATGAAATAGGTCACCAGTAATAAGCTGGAAAGGTATGATATGGTCAGACACTTTGACACTATGGATTTTTTAAACCCTAGTGAGCAATTCTCAAAAGTTGTGTTCCACCTCACAATGTCTAGTTTTTTTTGTTATAAGGCTATTTGCATAGGCCAAATTCAGGTGTAGAGTCTTGCACTGGAGCCAATGGAGTAGGTGTCTAAAAAAGTGCTGGCAGAATTTACCCTCTAATTTCCCACATGAATTGATATTTCATATGGATTCTATATACGCTAGTGAGTTATTCTAGAAAGCCATGCTCCACCTCACGTCTATTTCTTCTATTGTAAGGCAATTTGCATAGCCGTATTTGGCTTACAGTGTACTGAACTGGAGCCAATGGAGTGGGGAGCTAAAAAAAATGCTGCTGGCTATCCCTTCTATTTACCAAATTCAGGTATAGAGTCTTGCATTGGAGCCAATGGAGTGGGTGGCTAAGAAAGTGCTGCAGTAACTCTGTAAGCCCATCAACAAAAATACTGGCAATGGAAAAACCAGTGGTAGGACACTGCAACTGTATGTTTTTTTTAATATGTTTCACTAAGTGGGTGCGCGTGTGTGTGTGACAAAGAGATACAGACAGCATAGAAGTTGGTTACTTCATGGTATCAACTATCTTCTATTGTCCAGTGGATTTACATTAACCACCTTTTTACCGAGGTCATTGTTCCACCGTCTTGCAATTTGTATCTTATTCCTTACAACCCTATAGGGAGGCGCATATGTGACAGAATTCAGGAATAGGGTCTTATCGCAAAATTTGAGTTTTGCTTTTTTTACATTTTATAAAGATCCAGATTCAGCTTTGTAATGGTATATAATACAATACTGTTTGACAAAGTTATGGGAATGATATGCTGCTTTAAAAGTTGATTATCTGCTCTACTTAGTTCTGAGAAAAAAGCCTTGAAAGATTCACTCTTGCCAGAGAGCTGGTCTTTGTTTACGTCCATTCAGCATAGTTCACACCCTCTTAGCCCTTAACCACACCCAGCTATTTAAGTATTCAAATGGGGTTCAAAATTAAATTAAATAATATTCAAAATTAAATTAAAGTTTTTTCACATGCACTTGATACATCAGTTATAAACAGTATGGTGAAAGATAAAGTAGCTTAGCAGCTGGATTCATAATAAATAGTAGCAGCAATGTAAGTGCAGATAGTTTGAGTGCAGGTGGACAACCACTGTGCTGTTTAGTAGTCTTACTGTGCTGATGGACTGGGTTGCCCGCATCACTTTTTTTGTCTACTCATAATAGGTGGTCATAGTCACACACACACCTGGATGAATGACTGGTCAATCAGGCCTCTAATTACCGAAATAAGTGACTTGCACACTTTTGTGAAGACAATGGAAACATAACAATAGCTCGGCATAATCATCCCTCCCCTGAAACACACCTAGCTATCTGCATTGGTGGTTCAGCTAGAAAGCCAACATACAAGAAATGTTATAGTATTATTTACTAAAGTATAGCTAATCATCAGGCAAAGCTAGCTACCCAAAGAACAAGCTAGACACCAGGAAATGACGTTAACAGTAACATCAGTAGCTATAGCTAGATAATTAGCAATGCAAATGACTGACAACTTTCTGAAAAGGAATTCTGTAGCTAGTTAGCAAACGTTAGACTTACCCGTATACATGTTTCGCGGCAGACGGAATAATCCTCTGATTACATACGAAGTCCTGTGTTGTTTACGTTTGGTCTGTTGACTTCCATTGTCTGTGTCATGGATGTCATGGTTGCCATTTGTTTGTAAAAGTAATCTGTGGACAGTTGTTTTGTACAAGATGAGCCAGCGTTTTCTTTTCGGCCATCTCCGCATTTGCAATGAAATGCCTGTATTTTGTCCATTTCCTTCTCATACGCTGCAGGATATATCACTGATTCCATCACACGGTCAACATCTGTGACAACACTACATCTCTCGTTCTCTGACAACATTTTAAACAGTATCCAAGTCTGGGGTTTCCTCATCGTTGTCCAATTCATCTTCCGAGTCTGAGAGGGTAATGGCATCATTGTCCTCTAGAAAGTATTCTCTCACAACTTGTTCCCACTCAGATTTGTTAACAATGGCAGCTAAATTCAGGGAAGTGATTGAGAGCTCTAGCAACGCGTTCGCACTTGTCCATGTTTGAAATTCCCGGGACCGCAATGATACTGACCAAGTAATTGCATTATAAGCCGGTGACTTAATAGACCAATCAGAACTCAGTATGTCAGCATGTCCAGCCCCTTCAATATCTCAGCCAATACAGGAAAAGTTGTGTATTTTCCGCTGGTTAAACAAGGGTTTGAGTTTTACATTTTATTCGTATTTACAGTTCGCATACTAGTTAGTTATTAAGTCGCATTTAAGTTCACAACTTCAAGAACGCATTTCTGCAAAAAAGACAAAATGTCCCAGAACACATTTTTCGTCTTGCAAACGGCTCTCCTAAAAAGTAGTGACATGCGACTTAAGCCCAGTTTCCTGAATTCTGTCACATGAGACACCTGTAAACCAACAGTCAGGTCAAATCAGACTACTGGTTGATTGTAATTTTATAGTGGTCATTAGAGTTAGCATAAAGGGCTAACTTTGTGAAGTCATAGTTCAGTGGACTTTTGACATAGCAACTAGTTTCATCATCAGCCGTGTTCAGAAGTATGGCCTAGAGTCTGGAAATTTACTGGCGAGTAAATCCGATGCACGGTTCAGTAGAAGAAGAGACTTAAAGGTGTTTATCAGCATTAGCTTGTATTGAAAAAGGTCAGAATTCTGGCGGCTGCCGTATCGCCGTCCTTTGAGATATCAACAAACAAGTGCACACAGTGTTATATGGGGGTAGTGTCAGAAGGCACAATTAATATGAAGTTTATAGGTTATTGTTCCATAAAGCAATGCAGACATGAACCACGTTGCATAGATATATTGTACAGTAATCAGTCATTTTATCCGCCATCTTGCAAGATACATCTTATCCATCTAGGGAGGAATGTATAAGACACCTGTACGCCGAAGGGCAGGTGAATCCGACTTACTTTGTACAAGTTGAAATATTTAGTGGGTTTTGGCAAATTTTCACAGTACAGAAAAATCCAAGATGGTGGATTTTATGGTTCTTGAGGCTTTCTTCTTCCTCATGAGAAATGAGGCATGTACACAAAGATGCAGCACTACAGGTCAAACAGGGAGGAAATGCCATCATTCTGACATCAGCAAATTGAATTGTGTACTGTAGTGCCCCTGGTGGAGGAATCGGGGCGTGTGTCTGTGTGGTAGGTACTCGTGGTTTATATTTTCAGTGTGCAAAGATACAGCATTTTTTACCATGGACTTTGAGTTATTCAGCAGTTTCAAGGAAAATTAAAGGTGCGAGCAGCGTTTCAGAGGGCTAAGCGGGGCACAGGAAGCATCTCACTACATGCTCTCACTAGAGAAATATTTTTTGCTATTTAAAAATGCTCAATGCCGCTAGTAGTCAGGATGTCCAATCGAAGAAGAGGAAATCAAAACAAAACCAAACAAAAACACCTTGATGCCAGAAAAGGAACCAGACAACCCTAGTTCAGCCAGCCCGTGATTAGAAGGGATGAATATTTTTGTCCCTGGCTGGTTTTCTATGTGGCAGACTGTCTTTAACCATTACGCAATTAAAACAGCAGGAATGCAACTTTTACATCAGCTATTACATTTTTGGTGAAATAACGTGGACAACAGAACATTTATTAACGGAACTAAAGTGAACTCTTGCACGAAAATTACTGTAAATGGCTAGCTAATAGCTGTATAGGACCTGTAATGAAAACAATTACTCCAACCACTCCATACCTGGTTCGTTTCTTCAGAAAACAATAAAAAAACGCTCAAGTAATACAATTATTCTTGTAAATATATGAGATTCATGGTATTACAGAGTGGATATACATTGTTATGCGACGGCTGAAAAGTACCGAGCAGATAAATATTTCTGAGAGATATAAATTGGAACGTCAGAGGGGAATCGACCCAGGGTCTAAATAGTGAAGGTCAGGGATGTTCCCACAAGACCACATGGCCTGCTGATACTCAGTTCAGCTTTGTATCGTCTCCAAATGTAACTTTAACCACAGCCTTTACATTTTTGCTGAAATAATGTGGGCAACAGAATGTTTATTAACGGAACTAAAGTGTACTCTTGTACAAAGATTACTGTAGATGGCCAGCTAATAGTTATACAGCCTACCTATAAGGAAAACAATGACTCCAATCACTCCACGGCAGGTTCATTTCTTTACAAAACAATAACAGTATAAAAGGGTTACATAATACAACTATTCTCTTAAATATATGGGATTCATGGTATTACAGAGTGGATATATATTGTTGTGTGACAGCTGAAAAGTACAGAGTGGATAAATATTTCTGAGACAAAATTTGGAACATCTGAGAGGGGAATCAAACCAGGGTCATAACATTGAAGGTCAGGGATGTTGCCACTAGACCACTGGGCCTGCTGGTAGTCAGTGCACCTCTGTATAGTCTCCAAATGCAACTTTTATCCCAGCCATTACATTTCTGTTGAACTAACATGGGCAACATAACATTTATATACGGAACTAAAGTGTACACTTGTCCAAAGATTACTGTAAATGGTCGTCCATACAATAACAGTTGAATAGCTAACCACTACACTATGTGAACTATGAGGAAATCGAAAGCATTGGCTGAATCGCAAATCGCATATTACATACTGTGTAATATAAGTACGTACTTCGCGGATGATGGTGAAGTATGTACTGTTTTGTATACAGTTAGCTAGTATGCCAATATTGAGACCAATTAGGACATACCACCTCGTCATAAAATTGCATATCGACATTACATCATTTAGTCATGGATGAACATTACGCCAAGTTTGAATATTTCACTAGACACCATTAATCATTGTGTTAAACTGACTAACATTTCTTATTGAGTTTACTTCCACCACAAATTGTGTCTACGAACTGAAAGGTTTTTATTAGCCAGTAATAGGTCTACTAGTATCAACTTACTACTTGGAATAGTCATACGAACTGAGCAATTGCTAGTGAGACTGAAGATGAACTTTACACTGCCAAAGCTATTTCATTTCATGGCACAACAACGTTAGTTTCTTTCATTTGTGAATGACATTGATACAATAACTATCAATATAGGTGAAGATAACTGACTATTTTGTCAAGTGAAAAGACGAGAGAATCATGGATCCCCTCCTCTTTTACTGCGCAAGGGGTTGTGATCTATACTACCCCAAAAAGCATACACTGATGCGACTTCAAAAATCCACCAGAAATAGTTGCAATATAACCGTAACAGTTTCATTTTAGGCTTACTATAACGTAGCTACTAAAGGTTGTAGCCAGCAAAGTGAATATAGAGAATATAATGTGTGTGATAGTGTGGAGGGAGGAGAGCGTATGGGCATAAAGAAGAATGCGTTTGGGAGGTTATGGAGACAGGAGATAATGGAAATTAAGTGTCTTAGACACACAATATGTTTTTTGTGTTGAAAGATAAAATAATGTGTTGGGGGGGTGTATAGGGTACGGGGTCGAGAAATTGGAGATGGTTTACATTAAATATCAAAGAAAATGTAGATTAACTTCAAAAGCTAATTTTGTGTCAAACTTATATGGCAGAATTACGGTGAATATCTTAACAACTGTGAGATTTATAGATGCTATAAAGCCATTACATTGTGTATAGATGCGAAGTGTCAAAGACGTTAGCCACACTGCGTTACCTACCTAGCATTAGCGACATTGCGTTAGCCACCTAGCATTAGCGACATTGCGTTAGCCACCTTGCGATACCCACATAGCATGAGTCACCTTGCGTTACCCACATAGCATGAGTCACCTTGCGTTAGCCACCGGGTGTTAGCCACCGGGCGTTAGCCACCGGGCGTTAGCCACATAGCATGAGTCACCTTGGGTTAGCCACCTAGCATTAGCCACATTGCATTAGCCACCTAGCCTTGAGCTTGCTAGCCACCTGAGTGACAACTAAAATCCTCTTCCTCTAGCGTCACACGCACACACAGTGGCCAAAATGATATGACACCTGGGTTGAATCCGTAATACCACTGATTTTGAATGGAAAAGGGTTTAGCTTGATCAGCTGAAGATTCCTTGGCTCCATCGATTAAAACAATTGCAAAAAATGAGTGTCTCAGTTACCTCATTTAGTGATTAAAATCTCTAGAGTTTCATGTCTCTAACTTATTCGGCTGATTTTTGGTGAATTTCTTAAAATCAGTGAGATTTATAGTGCCACCATGAAAGCTAGCTGTTCATACCATGGCCTTGGGGTTTATCTGTAAAGCAAGTAGCATATTACTTGGGTAATCCTTTTAAGATTCATAGCCTTACAAAAATTGTGCCACAACAATGTCAAATTAAACTGCAGATTGCGGCCACATTGTTTGAGTTATCAACTTTCTTTAAAGACTTTTAAAGATAATGGTCCACAGATCCTTCACAGCAAATAGCATGCCAATCCGTTCAATGGTCTCTTGACTTCTGCTGTCCATTCGTGGCAGATGTTAATGGGCATGATTCAATGATTCATTTCGTAGCTGTCGGATATTCCCATGAGGATTTATGGCCTTATATAGTCATAGACCCGCCCACTACAATTTCAGAGAAATCAATTTTCCTTATATAACTTTTAAAGATAACGGTTCACAGGTCTTTCACACCAAACGGCATGGAAATTCGATCAGTGGTCTCGGAGGAGATGTTGTTTAGGGGTTTTTCCCAAAAGTTAAAAACAAGGCCAAATTGTTTGCAATATAAACTTCTATTCTTATATAACTTATAAAGACAAGGGCCTAATGGTCCTTCACACCAATTGTCATCCAAATCAGTTCAGCGGTTTCAGAGAAACCATACATTAGCTAGTTCATTACCCTGATTTTGTGTGCCAAATGTAAATTACACTAAGTGATACAGATAAAGTGATAATGCCATCTGGCTATTATAGCACCACCTTGTGGTCTAACTGAATTTTTCTTTCATATGTAACATCGTAAAAGTGTTGTGGACATGTACATCAAATGATTTTATCATATCATCAACTGTGTCTGATTTATATGTATATATGTGTAAAACCATACTGGCTTGAAGATTGATTGGTCAATAGCGGCCATGTTTTTGTTTGTACTGTTCTGGGGTATGCACTGATAAATGACCTTGGTCCATAGATAACAAATATCAGGTCACGTGAAGATCGGATATTTGGTTCTATGGGAGTAGCTTTTGAAGCATTTTTCACATATTCAAGATGCCCGAAAATCCATCAAGGCAGAGCTAATGGGCCCCAATGGCAAATATGTTCCTTGTGAGGTAATGGACTCACCCACAATTTTTTTGTCTCTAAATCAAACAGAGTGAGTGGCATGAGCTTGCGAACTTCTCTGGCTCAACATCACCCCCTTGTGGTCAACCAGAAAATGCTTGCACATTGTATGTCCTGTCAAGGTTCTGAGCATGTGTAGCAAAGTGTGTTATAATATGATCAACGGTGTCTCATTAATATGCTGATAAGTACAAAACCACACCCACTTGAAGGTTTATTGGTCAATAGCAGCCACATTTTTTGACACACTAGTTTGGCTTATGCATCTTTTACAGACCTTGGTCTATAGAAGCCAAATATCAATGGATGTGAAGATTGGACAATTGTTGCCATAGGAGTATCATTTAAAGCGTTTGTCACAAAATCCAAAATGGCCAAAAATGTAATATGGTGCACTTCACTCTAAGTCACATGGGGTGGGCGTGGTGGGGTTTCGAAGTTTGCCACTTTGGAGGCTTATTACAGCGCCACCATGAGTACGATTCTCATACCATTGCACCAGAAGAATTAGCAAGCAAAGATGGGCCTTTTTGGGCGATTTAATCTCACGGGAATTTGCAAAAAAGACCGAAAAACATAGAAATAATAATAATCAACGGCAACAAAAACAATAGTGTTTCACTAGTGAACTGCTGAAACACTAATAATAATAATAATACGAACAATTATAAGAGGGTTCCAGCAACTTTGTTGTTATTGTCAGTATAATTATTCGTTCCTAATAAAAAATAATGATAATACTGACAATAACCACAGGGCTTGTTCTACCAGAGGACAATGAAGTGGAAAAAATACTGAAACACGTATTAAGAAACAAGTTTAAAAAAAACGGTTGTGGCGGTTGCTTCCCATTCCCCAGCATGTATTGAAACACAGTGGCAGTTTTGTGGTGGTGCGGTTATTGCAACAGCCTTTTTTTATTTTTGGTAGTTTAATACCTGGACTAATGCCTTAATTGTATGAGTCACAGAAGATACAGTGACAGACTGGAGAAATATGGGCCACCTGGAAAGTTGACCGACATAAGATTTATTTTGCATCTCCCTATGTGAGACTTAAGTTTTATGTTTCTTGGCTATTTACATTGTTTTTTTGAAATGCTTGATGGTATGTCAATGTTAGCTTAAGAATGGTCGCGGGAAGGAATTTCAGCACGGGGGATTTGCAGTATCACCAGCAACCCTACTTCATGTGGCTCTGAGCTCCATGTAAAACCTGTAAAAATTCAGGAACGATCAAACATCTCCTATTATAAAAACAAAGCCAACTGGATGTAGAACGGTGAAATATTAACTTTTTTTAATCTTCAACACAGGAACTCAACAAAAAAAAAACTAAAAAATTGCAAGGATATCTTCCCTAATAAACAGGAAATTATTTTAACATATATACAAAAGGAACAGGACTGGCAAGTCATCAGGGCTTGACGGCATTCCCACAGAAGTATCTCTCACCTTTATTGAAGAACTAAACAACCCATTATTAGCTTGTTTTAACAACTCATGAAGTGTCTAAATTATCTGCAATTAAGCAAGAGGGTCTAATATCACTGCTGCTCAAACAACACCCTGACGGTAATTATAAGGATCCTATTTAGTAAAAAAAATCGGAAATCTCTTACATTACAATGCTGCGACGCAAACATTTTAGCAAAATGTATAGCACTTCGAAAAAAAAAATCCATTCCAGAAATAATACATCCTGATCAAACAGGTTTTATACATGGCCGATACATTGGTGACAATATACATCAATTACTGGATATAATAGAGCTGTACGATAAATCAAAAAGGCCCGGCCTAGTTTTCATAGCAGATCAGTTTAGATTTAATTTATAAATGTATGACCTATTTCAATTTAAGTAAATCTTTTATACAATGGGTGAAGGTGATGCATAGTGACCCCAAATGTAGAATCATAAATAATGGTTTTCTTTCAGTTTTGGATTAGGGAGGGGAGTAATACAGGGATGCCCATTATCCTCGTATTTATTCATAATAGCCATTGAAATCTTAGCCGGGCAAAATTAGAACAAATAACAAAATTAAGGGTTTGGAAATCCAGGGATTAACAAGAAAGCAGGCAAGCCTAGTTCAGCCGGCCCGCAACAGAAAGTGTGGATCGTGCTTGCCCTCTCGAGATTCAAACCCGGGACACCCACGTGAAAGGCTGTGTCGTTAACCACTACGCCACAGCTCTTTTGTCACGCATTAAACATCATTCAATTTGAATATTTTGTTAGACACCATTAACCATTCTGTTAAACTGAGTAACGTTTCTTATTAAGTATACCTCCACCACAAATAGCATCTATGAACTGTATGACTTTTACCACAGGCCGTTTTAACAGTTTATTAGCCATTTGTGAATGACATTGATACAATAACTACTGTATCAATATAGTTGACGATAACAGACTTTTTTTCAAGTGAAAAGACGAGAGAATCGTGTAGTCAGCAACGTTTTTGTTTATCCTGAACAAATCCTAAGACATAATTCGAAAATCCACCAGAAATAGTCGCAATATAACAGTAAACAGTTTCATTTCAGGCTTCCTATAACGTAGCTACTGAAGTTTGTAGCCAGCGAAGTTTTTGTCTATCCTGAACAAATCCTCTTTTGCCACTGGCCGTTTTAACAGCTAATTAGACACTCGTGAATGACATTGATACAGTATCTATCAATAAATGTGACGATAATTGACTTTTCTGTCAAGTGAAAAGACGAGAGAATCGTGTAGCCAGCAAATTGTTTGTCTATCCTGAACAAATCCTCAGGCATAATGTGTATTGACTGTGACGGGAGTCGAACGTGGGACCTGTTGTTCCGTAGCCCTCGTCTCTAACCATTACGCTTTTTAACACGGTCAACATCTGTGACAACACTTTACATCTCTTGTCTGAAAACCTAATAATGATGAACCGGAACAAACACAATAGGGATTCACGAGTGAACTGATGAAACTCTAATGAACCGGAACAAACAATAGGGACTCACCAGTGAACTGCTGAAACCCTAATATTAATAATAATGAACCAGAACAAACACAATAGGGTTTTACCAGTGAACTGCTGAAACCCTAATAACTCACCTGACGATGTCCATGGCCTGGTAGATGATTTCCGATTGGTCTACGCCAATTACCAGCTTGGCTCCCGCTCTGGCGGCAAACATGGACAGGATGCCAGTCCCACAGCCAACATCTAGAACCACCTGCAGTATAAGAGGTAAAACTGTACCTTTAGACCCCAAAGAAACAGCACACTTGAATTTTTTAAATAATTGATGTTGTAATATATTTTAAAGATAACTGAAATGATTATTGAAAAATGAAATAATTGAAAATTGAAATAAGAATGTTGCAGATAGAAATGTATGAAGTAAATTCTGTATATTCTGTATATTATATGCATCAGACAGAAGTGTCTACACAATAAATAGTATGTAAGGCTGCAACCAAAACTGCCAAACAGTCTATACCATTGCATTTACTAGTTCTATAGCACATTGCAAAAGTATTCAGACCCCTGAAAATTTCTCATATTCCACTGCAGTTTAAAGGAGGTCATCATCAATTAAAATTAAAAATATGTATATGATGTTACGGCCTCAATCTCATTGCCATGCAGAGTATTAATAACACAAAGGTTCAGATGTCTATTTCTTGCATTGGAGAGCACCATTAGTTGTTTATTGTCCACATTGATAACAAGCTTCAATTGACACAAGGTGTGTTGAACAGTAAGCAGGTTGTCAGTTATGAAAATCTTTTAGCATGAGTCAAGGCACAACAACAAATGACAGTGTCATCAGCATCAAAGTGAAGTTGGGCATTTTGAAGATTGTTGTCTAAATTTTTATATAAATAGTAAATAAGATGTAGGGCCGGGCAATATCAACAAAAATCAGTATCGCGATAAGTGGACCCAATAACCTTGATAACAATATACATCGTTATCGATGTACTTCTTAATGTTAATTACACTAATTTAGTTAGCAAAATGTCTTAACTGCATTGGAATACGGCACAATTATACCCAGCCTTTTTTAACACAATGCTATTGCGATATACAGCTCCAGAAAAAATTGAGACAACTGCACCATTTTCTTTCCTTTCCAAAAAAGTTGAAAAGGAAAGTTGAGTGAGGAACAGAAGTGTTCAATTTGCAGTGGTCTCTTAATTTTAACCCTTCTGTTCCTCACTCGAAACTTTCCTTTTCGACTTTTTTGGAAAGGAAAGAAAAAGGTGCAGTGGTCTCTTAATTTTTTCCAGAGCTGTATATTGTTAAAGATAACTGGCTCCACTTATCGCGATACTGTGACATTTGATATTGCCCAGCCCTAATAAGTCGGGACCAAGTACAGAACCCTAGGGCACACCGTTCAAAACAGACAATTTATCAGATGCAAGCCCATCATATTGAGTTCTATCAGACATATAGTTAGCAAACCACGCAACTGCTTGCTCAGAAAGACCTACGCTTGACAATCTGTGCTTCAGTATGGTGTGACCAACTGAATCGAAAGCCTTAGACAGATCAATAGAAAGTGAAAAACTACTGCTTTTTTATCAAGAGAATTAGTGACAATTTAAATGCTTCATGGCTGCTGATATTGTGTTATGCTTCTTCCTGAAACCTGACTGGTAGATAGATAAAATCATTAGTGTATAAAAACTCCTTTAGCTGTTCACAAACAAGGGTTTCAAGTATTTTAGCCAGGGGTGACAGCTTCGAGGCCTATAAATGTACAAATGTACAAATGGCTAAACCATGGATTATTGCGTCCTTTAACTCTGAACTGGTGGAATGAGGAATGTTTGTTTATAATTTCTAAGAAACTGTTTCCAGGCAGTTTCCACATCAGGAATGAGCTCAATCCGGCTCCAGTCAAAAAATAAAAACTAATGAAAACAGTCTTCTTAATACAACTCTTTAAAATTCTCTTACAAAAGTGTGGGTTTGTCTTAGGTACTTAAGCATTTCTAACAGCCACAAGAGCACAACGGTCACTTAAATCATTACAAAATACACAAACTGCAGAGTATTTATGAGGAACACTTGTCAATAACAAATAAATTAGAGTCGATTTTCCTGGAGATTTGGGCGGGTGGGTGAGTAAATACACTGGGTGAGTTTCATAGATTCATTCCATGCATTTTAAAATCATCGGACACAGTCTTGAACAAACACCAGTTAAGATTACCAAGCAAGATACTTTCACTGTAGTGAAGTATAAACGTAAGGTGCATCAGGAAATTAGTATTCAGATATACAGCCACACCACCACCTATCTTTTTACACCAATCTCCAGTGGTAGGTTTGCACATTACCTAATATTAACAACAGGCGAATAACTATCAATCAATCAGTCAATCAATCAAATGTGACAGAATTCAGGAACGGGGTCCTATCGCAAAATTTTAGTTTGTCTTATTTTTTTACATTATATAGTATAAAGAGTACTGTGAAAGGTAAAGTGGCTTACTTGCCATTTAGCAGTCTTACTGTACTGATGGACTGAGTTGTCCACATCACGCATCAGAATCAGAAAGTTTTATAGCCAGGTAGGTTTCACAAGAAACAAAAGTGACTTGCTCACTTTTGTGAAGACAATGTAAACATAACAGCTAGGCATAATCACACACCTGGATGAATGACCGGTCAATCAGATAGCTTATTATCAAACTAACTGACTTGCTCACCTTTGTGAAAAGCTAGCTACCCAACGATCAAGTTAGAAACCAGGAAATGTTTGCTAGCTGGTAAGTTAGTCATTACCTAGCTAGCTAACGTTAACAGAAACGTCAGTGGCTGTAGCCAGATAACTAGGAATGCAAAGGACTTTGACAACTTTCTAAAAAACAATTATCTGTAGCAAGTTAGCAAACGTTAACTAGCTACAGATAAGTATTTACCCGTATACATGTACAGTAGGAATGTTGTACGTCAGAGGATATTCCGTCTGCCGCTCAAAGTCTTTTTGGTCTGTTGTCTTTGTTTACTACGCTCTTTACTACCCTCTTCTGAGTCAGAGAGGGTCATGGCATCATTATCCTCCAGAAAGTATTCTCTCAACTTGTTCCCACTCAGATTTGTTGACAACACCAGCTAAATTCAGGGCAGTGATATGGTTGAGAGCTCTAGCAATGCGATCGCACTTGTCCATGTTTGAAAATCCCGGGATGGCAATGATACAGACCAAGTAGTCACGCTATGACAGAAGCCGGTGACTTGATAGACCAATCAGAACTCAGTATGTCAGCATGTCCAGCCCCTTCAAAATCTCAGCCAATCATGTCTAGCATGAAAGGTCCTGTATTTTCCAGGACCTTTCACAAAATGCTTTTACAAAACACCCAGCCTGAAACCCCAAGAAGCAAGCAACAACAGTGTTGATGCACAGTGGCTGTGAAAAACTCCCTAAGAGGGGCTGAAATTTATGAAGAAACCTAAAGAGGAACCAGGCACGGAGGGGTAACCAGTCCTCTTCTGGCTGTGCCGGAACTAGGCCCCTCTGTTTAATAACATTGCATGTAGTCTTTTTATAAAGATACCTTGCAAGTGAATTGTATGAGCAAGTTGCCAGGCAATACAAACTAGTAATTTAAAACCATTAGACTTTGGCAGCGAGAAACGTACGTAGTGTTAATATTCGTGATAAAAATGCATCAGCATTTGGATGAGCGGACCAAGCAACAGAGAGCAATTTCCGCAAACGCAATGTGAAATGGAGGGCAGCACACATTGTCAGATGCACTCACCCAGCAAGAATGTTTGTTATCTCCCGACTCCTGTAAAGTCATTATGGTAACAACGCGAGAAATGCTATTGTTGAGAAGCCGCGGACACACAGGTAGACAGCAAGGAGCAGCAGTTTCGACTAGACAATCCATGGACAGAAAGCAGAGGATAGAGCCCAGGCCACTTGAAGAGAGTTACTTTGGTCCAAGTAGGAAACAGCAAACATCAGTAAGAAATTATCAGATTGAGGGAGACCTGTGATCTTACAACAGCAAAACTAAAATGTTTGCACAACACAACAACAAAGGTGTAGATATGCCATGACATAAATAAGCAGGTTAAAAAAAAAAACTCTTAAAAAGGACACTACCGCTCAGAAGTTTTAGAACACCGCATTTTCCCAGTTTTGATTGACATTCAAACAGTTCAAGTTCTGTTAATATCCTGATATGGTACAAAGGTAAGCGGAAATCTGACAGAGATACATTAAAAAAAAAAGCTTAGGTCACCAAAAACTGAAAAATAATGTACATTTCAAATGCCTTTTCCAGGGAACAAATAATAGGTTAACAACTTACCGCTGTTCTGAAGCAATGGAAATAAATTAAGGCTTGAAAGTTGATGCTAACAATTCCTACAGGTGCCCCAATTTCTGATGGGACACAAACCCTCTGTCTGTATGAAAGCAGTGTTGGAACATACTGTGTTACTACACCATCTTAAGCATTATTTCGACAGTATTGTAATGCTGGAAGTCGTATATTGCTATCATAATGGCAAGAAAAGGGCAATTAACAAAGACAGACAGACAGACCATCATAACCCTTAAATGTGTAGGTCTTTCCTTTACAGAAATTGCGTAGAAAGCCAACGAGTCAGTGAGTAGTTTCCTACACCATCAAAAGGCACTTGGAAACTGGAAGAAACTCTGACAGATTGTGTGGCAGACCCAAAGCCACAACAGAAAATGATCTTAGAGTCAACAGGGTACGTGAGAGGCGACTCACAGGACAACAGCTTCAAGCACAGCTTAACACTGGTCAAAGTATGCAAGTCTCAGTTTCAACTGTGAAGAGAAGACTTTGAGCTACAGGTTTGACAGGTCGAGTAGCAGTAAGAAAGCCATTCCTAAGATGGCAAAATAAGCAAAGCGGCTTGCTTGGGCCATGAAGCACCAAAGTGATACACATTTTAAATAGTTGGTTCATCACGCAAGGTTTTTGTACACCGTCGAGTAGGCAAAAGGATGGTTCCTCAGTGTGTGACACCAACTGTCAAATATTGAGAAGGAAGCGTGATGGTCTGAGGTATTCTGCCGGAACCAGAGTCAGTGACACAGTGGCACCCAGAACCAAAACGGCTACCACTGCATTTTGCAGTGTCATGCCATCGGTCAGGGGTTCATCCTACAGCAAGATAATGACCCAAAACATACCTCCAGGCTATGTAAAAACTGAGAAGAAAAGAACAAGTGAATAGGCCTCTAAATCATAGAATGGCCAACACTGTCTCCAGACTAAAGCCCCATAGGGCCGGTTTGGGATGAACTGGGCAGAAGGTTGGAAGTAAAGCAACCTACAAAAGTGCAACACGTGTGGTAATGTCTGCAAGAGTGTAGGGAAGAACTTTCCAAACCATATTTGATTTCAATTGTAGAAAAATGCCACAAGTGTGTTCGGCTGTTATATCTGCAAAAGGTGGCTACTTGGATGAGTCAAAAATATTAAATTTTGTTAAACAAATGATTCCATTATTTATTTTTTGTCTCCATTTGTTCTACGCTTTAATTTCAGAGTACATTGTGAATTTCAATAAAAAATGGAAAAACAGGTATTTTAAACTTTGGGCCAGTAGTGTAAGTATTGATATCCTTTGCTATGACATTTGAAATTAAGCTCAGGTGCATCTTGTTTCCATTGTTCATCCTTGAGATACACTTTCCAGAATGACAACAATCTTAGCAGAACTCCCAACAATCAGGCCTTTTTGGTAGAGTTGCCAGACGGAAGCCACTCCTCAGTAAAAGGCAAATGACAGCCCACTTAAGTTTGCCAATACATACCTAAAAGACTTTCAGACCATGAAAAACCAGACTCGGTGGTTTAATAAACCAAGATTGAACTCTTTGGCTTGAATGCCAAGCATCACGTCTGTACGGAATCAAGCACCGGTCATCACCTGGCCAAAACCATCCCTACGGTGAAGTGTGGTGGTGGCAGCATGATGCAGTGGGGATGTTTTCAGCGGCAGGGACTAGGATACAGCATTGAGGGAAAGATGAACGGAAAAAAGTAAAGGGTGACTGTTTACCTACTAACAGGACAATGACCCTCAGCACACCGGCAAGACAACACAGAAGGAACTTCAGGACAAGTCTGTGAAAGTACTTGAGTAGCCCAGGGAGGGCCAGGATTTGAACCTGATCAAACATCCCTTGACCTAAAAATGGCTGTGCAGCTTCATGATCCAAGATGTGGATCACGTTTTCTTCAAGGACCTATTTGTATTTTGCTCCGTTCATCACTTCTTCCATCCTGACCATTCTCCTAGTCCCTTCCACTGAGAAGCCTCGTCATAGCCTGATGCATCCATCACCACGTTTCACTGTAAAAATTGTATTAGCCAGGTGATGAGCATTACCTTGTTTTCAACCATTTCACAATGTTGGAGACCACTGGGCTGTTAAACATTATTACAATCTTCCCCAGATCAATAGCTAGACACAATTGTATCTCTCCATGGATCTCATGGCTTAGTTTCTGCGCTGACAGGCACTGTGCTTAAAAACAGACATGTTTGCTGTTCTAAATAATGTACAGTTAATAGTTTTCCCCAGATGGACCCCAAGTTCTACACACAACTCAAGGATGATCAAAGGACAAGGATCGTATCAAAGATCAATTTGGAGTGCCATGGCATAGGGTCAGAATACTTACATATGTATTCTTACATACATGGCATAGGGCCACAATACGTACATGAGATATTTCAGTGGGGTTTAAATATAAAACATTGAATACATTTTGAAAAAGTTTTAAAAAAATTGTTTTATATAGCATAAGCAGCTTTTAATTTTAAGATAGAAAAGCCTAATACATCAATATGTAAACTGATTATGTACAGTGAGCATAGAAAGTCACTAACCCCTTTCAAAAAGTTTGCCTTTTGTTGCCTTACAGCTTGAAATGAAAACGTATAATATCAGACTTTTTCCGGCTTTTTTTACACACAGTGACCCACAATATCCATGTGAGAATTTGTTTTATAAAAAAAAGTCTGAACAGGAATTAAAATGAAATCAGTAAAATGTCTGTCAACATGAGGACCAAAGATATGACAATGAAATTCAATGCAAATAAGAAAAATTGCCAAAATATTACAATTATCAAACATTTTAAAATACTATGAAAAAGAAGGAAAACAGGCGAGCTCCGAAATCGCTAACAGCATGGTAGACCAAGGAAGACCTTTAAAATGACAATGTAGACACACCGGGGATATTCCTGCATATAAAGTCAGCAGCGACCTCCTAAAAATCTCACATCGCCGCTGTGTCGTCATGGTAAAACTGTGATTAATTATAAAGCATCATGAGTGATCTCATTTTTTAAATGTGCACTATGCAACTTTAACACTACTTTAAGGCCATCTATCGGCAGTGAGTTGAATATCGGTTCTACAACTCTGTTAGGATCTGACACTATCATTACTAACTACGAGCATACTGACCGGTCTGAAGCAGTGTCACCTCCAACAGCCGATGCTGGAGCAATGAACACCGACTTTCGTTTCAAATGGGGTAAAAGTTGATGGCCCTTTCCATAACTACGGAACCCAGAATAAACGAAGTAAACAGCTAAACCAAACAAAAAGTAATCTGGGCTAACTATTGCGTTAGATACATTGCCATATTTCAGAGACTCTTTGACGGCTGTCTAGTGAACATGAAACCATTATTGTGCTAGCTAGCGCTAGTTGGAAGAATAATATGTGCACTTTGACCAGTTTGCACAAGGCTAAATCTAGCTGAAATGCAATATAATTGCTTCTTACGAGCAATATTTGCTAATTCATTGGCATTTAGTCAAACAACAAAGAATGCATGTTCATTTTTCTTAAAATTTTGCAGAAAACACTAGGTTGTAACACTATTTTCCAGCAAGAAATGGAATCAAGTGTCTGCTCAGACACATAACTTAGCTAACGTTAGCTTATCGTCATGGCAAAAGACTTAGGAGAAACCTTACTAAAATGTATGTGTGCTCCTACAAATACAATAAACAAGAACATCCAATGATTTTCCTCGTCATATAATTGTTTCTCCATCATCATGAATCTAGTAACTAGCTAAAAGATGTAACCTACTTGTCAGGTAGAAAGGTAGCCAACTCTGCATCACTGTTCACACAAACCTCAGTTCTCGCCATCAAATGCAAAATTTACCCTAGTTTTACTCCGTGATTAATTTTATGCTCATGTTGCTTCCGTATATTTTCCTTCTGGAGTGTTTGGTATAGGCTACATGAACCCAAACAAAGCTTGTCATTGGCCTTCACCTCACACACCTTCAAGGAAGTACACGCATATGAACGTCCCTGCCTTCTACGTTTTACTTGCAACCATGGCAGTAGGGATAGTGTCAGTCCTGACACACTGCCAGGAGATTGTTTTTTAATGTTAACTGATGGTATGTAAGGGTTATTTTCGGTATTTTAAATGGAAAATGATGCACAGGGCACCTTTAATGTGATTCCCAGATCTTCTAATGAATATGGTTTTGACGCTCAATGGCTAAATGTTTTCAGGTTGGCTCAGACAAAATGAAGAGGGAATGAGATGCTCTGTATGCTAAAAGCATTGTGGAGCTAATGTGTTTGGGGGCTTAGTATAACAGCCAAGCAGAACCTATAGGCTGGATTCACTTAAATCGAATAAAATATCTATTGGACAGAAAGAAAAGAACAAAAAAATACACATGAGGGTAAAAAAAGATCAAATATGTAGCATGTTGATATGTAAAGAATAAATATATTGCTTGTATATTTTGGTTGCTATTAGGAAGGACATTGTAGCATGCATTAGCTGCTTAAGTGGACAGGGAGAACAGGGCAGATTTAACACTATAAGTTTTATATTTTCAAGTGTGTATCCAGTAGGGATGGGACAGTACAGTGGGCCAACAGTTCGGTACGTACCACGGTGTGTGGGTCATGGTAACGGTACGGTTTCGGTATGAATGATGTCATCATGTTAGAAGTGTTTCCAGTCAAGTAGCTGACAGAGTAGCCAACATATAGTAGCAAGCTTGCATCATTGCACAGTGTAACACAATTTTTGTTCCAGGGTAGTAAGTGTTATTTCGTAATTGCTTATGCCCAAAAAATAATAGAAAATGGCTATTATTCCCCACAAACTTTGCTTTTGTGACCAGGACAGTGATATTTTGAAATGTACCTATTTCCAATGAGAAACACTGTATTGAACACTGAATCCAAAATGTTCCCAGACAGCAGATTTGAAAGAAGGTGCCCCTTCAAATTTGCTTCTCTCTTTTTCGCTAGCGCTCGCCATTGGCACACTGGAGCTGAGAGAATATTTGTATTTAGTTTGCCTCTCTTCATGGGACGCCTTTACGGAGGTTTCCTAATGAGACGTCATTGCAAATCGTCCATTGGTCGTTTAAGGGGGAGGGGTTGTTGTCACTGCGATTGCCATATTTTGAGACATTGCTGTGGAGTAAAGTTTGTCAGCCCTCAGGAGCCTCCTAACGGCCTGGTGTCCCAAGCAGTTCCCTGCCTTACCTGTTCACAAGCTACGTGTCTGGTTCTGTGGATCAGAATCTAAAAATGTTTTTGGGACCAGTAAGTTTCAAACCCACTGACCACACTGGGCCAGTGGCCAAAAATGTTAATGTCGAGCCCTGGCGTTTTAAATCAGAAGCTATCATTAGCATAGCCTTACCCCACTCCCTCCAAACAAAACCTACCTTAACACTTTAAAGTGTGTTCCTCACACCATTTTCTTAGGATCCCCAAGATTTTTTTTATGTTTCGTTATTGCATGACCGTTTCAACTGATAGGCTAGGTTATAATATTCTCAGTTGTCTTCTCAGACTAAATACATCATATTCAAAATCAGACAGCTGTGACAATGTTTTACAGAGCCACAATTACAAAGATTTTTTGCTCACCTTGTCCTTGAACACTTCTGGATTGAGGTATATGAAGTCCCTGTAGCTCTCTGTACGCACTTTATCCTGCAAGAATGAAACAAAGGACATATAGCTTTTCCATTACCACAGACAGAGACAACTGAATCAGGTGCATGTCTTCAGAAACATCAAAGCCCTGGAACAAATCGTCCAATCACCTGAAACCAAGGTGCGACAGGTATGATATACAGTTGTGCTCATAAGTTTGCATACCCTGGCAGAAAATGTGAAATTTTGGCATTCATGTTGAAAATATGACTGATCATGCAAAAAACTGTCTTTTATTTAAGGATCATGATCATATGAAGCCATTTTCATCACATAGTTGTTTGGCTCCTTTTTAAATCATAATGATAACAGAAATCACCCAAACAGCCCTGATCAAAAGTTTACATACCCTTGAATGTTTGGCATTGTTACAGACACACAAGGTGACACACACACACAAGGTGAGACACACACAGGTGAAAATGGCAATTAAAGATGAATTTCACACACCTGTGGCATTTTAAATTGCAATTAGTGTCTGTGTATAAATAGTCTGAGTTTGTCAGCTCTCACGTGGATGCACTAAGTAGGTTACAGCAGAAAATAACTGTCAAAAGATCTGCGTAACAAGGTAATGGAACTTTATAAAGATGGAAAAGGATATAAAAAGATATCCAAAGCCTTGCAAATGCCAGTCAGTACTGTTCAATCACTTAAGAAGTGGAAAATTCGGGGATCTCTTGATACCAAGCCATGGTCTGGTAGACCAAGAAAGATTTCAGCCAAAACTGCCAGAATAATTGTTCGGGATACAAAAAAAGCCCCACAGGTAACCTCAGGAGACATATAGGCTGCTCTGGCAAAAGACGGTGTAGTTGTTTCAAGGAGCACAATATGACGATACTTGAACAAAAATGAGCAGCATGGTTGAGTTGCCAGAAAGAAGACTTCACAGCGCCAATGCCACAAAAAAGCCTGGTTACAATACACCCGACAACACCTTGACACACCTCACAGCTTCTGGCAGACTGTAATTTGGAGTGACGACACCAAAATCGAGCTTTATGGTCACAACCATAAGCGCTGTGTTTGGAGAGGGGTCAACAAGGCCTATAGTGAACAGAATACCATCCCCACTGTGAAGCATGATGGTGGCTCACTGATGTTTTGGGGGTGTGTGAGCTCTATAGGCACAGGGAATCTTGTGAAAATTAATGGCAAGATGAATGCAGCATGTTATCAGAAAATACTGGCAGACAATTTGCATTCTTCTGCACAAAAGCTGTGCATGGGACGCTCTTGGACTTTCCAGCACGACAATGACCCTAAGCACAAGGCCACGGGTCACTTCATTGGTTACAGCAGAAAAAGGTAAAGGTTCTTTTGAGCACAACTGTATGTGCATGTATGTATGCATGTGTGACAGATATTTCCTAAAAAGACTATTGGGGGGGGGTTAAAAATAAGACGCTGGGTTTGCATTTTTTTGTTTGTACGGAATGAGGTGGCTGTGACAGAATTTTTTAAATGAGCAGAATCAGGCTAACATAATACAGAATTAGAATGGACGTGGCATTGGGTGGTACAGCAGTCTAAAGCTCTCCAACAGTTCACATCTACTGTTGCTGCATGGCCTCAAATCAAGTCCACTGCTCCTTCAGCATATACTGTTCTTTCTTACCCCACTTCCCGGTCAAACAAAGCATAAAAGATCCTAAAACTTTCTGAATGCACTCTACGTACATAATAATAAAAGATAAAATAGATATAGAATATACTGGAGTCGTTTCAACCAAAACACATGGAATCCAGCTAGAGTCTGGGCTAAATAACGTGCCAATAAAACTCCAACACCTTCGCTTTTCTCGATGAACGCGTGAAACACGCATTTACCTCCAAATCGCACCCTACCCCGATTCACTGAGGAATGTCTACAGTGGCAATTCCTTTGCATATGTTGTTGGTTATGTGACAGGAACAGATCAAAGCATTCAAATTACAGGTTGGAACAGCTCCACAGAAACAGAAATTCTCCACTGAGCTTGCGCTTAAATCAAGGGCAAGTATTAAATCGGGTTAAGAAAACTATCCCGCCTCCATGGCATGGAACTTAGTAGTTTATTGCATCTACTTCAAAAACACGTGACACCTAACCTCATATTCATTATACTAGTCTGACACATCTCAAGGTGGCAAAGGGTCCTTGGAGCAAGAATGATTAAAACCAAGTGCTCGTAGCTAAGAACTGATTCTTCTAGATTAATCTTCAATGACCTGCCCAGAGATGCTTAATTACAACCCCGTTTCCAAAAAAGTTGGGACGCTGTGTAAAATGTAAAGAAAAAAAGAATGCTATGATGTGCAAATCATTCAAACCCTATATTCAAAAGGAAATAGTACAAAGACAACATATCAAATGTTGAAACTGAGACATTTTTGTTGTTTATTGAAAAATATAATATACTTTGAATTTGATGCGCACAAGACGCTTCAAAAATGTTGGAACAGGGGCAACAAAAGACTGGAAAAGTTGTGTAATGCTAAAAAAAAAGTAATTAGGTTAATTGGCAACAAATCAGTAACATGATTGGGCATATAAAAAGCATCCCAGAGAGGATGAGTAAAATTGCAAATTATCTACAGTACATAAAATCATTATAAGACTCAAAGAATCTGGAGAAATCTCTGTATGCAAGGGACATGGCCGAAAAAACTATATTGGATGGCCGTGATCTCCGGGCCCTCAGGCAGCACTGCGTTAAAAACTATTCTGAAGTGGACATCACTGCATTGGCTCAGGAATACTTCCGAAAACCACTGTCGGTGAACACAGTATGTCGCTGCATCCACAAATGAAAGTTTAATCACTACCATGCAAAGAAGAAACCAGATATAAACAAGATCCAGAAACACCGCCGCCTTCACTGGGTCTGTGCTCATTTAAGATGGACAGAGGCGAAGTGGAAAAAGAGTCCAGTGGTCTGACAAATCAAAAAGTGAAATTATTTTTGGGAATCATGGACGCGGCGTGCTCCGGACTACAGAGGAGAGGGACCATCTGGCTTGTTATCAGCGCACAGTTCAAAAGCCAGCATCAGTGATGGTATGGGGGTGCACTGGTGCACATGGCACGGCTGACTTGCACATCTGTGAAGGCACCATTAATGCTGAACAATATATACAGGTTTTGGAGCAACATAAGCTGCCACCCAGACAACGTATTTTTCAGGGAAGGCCTTGCTTAGTTCAGCAAGACAATGCCAAACCACATTCTGAATATATTACAACAGCACAGCTCTGTAGTAAAAGAAGTAAACTGGCCCGCCTGCAGTCCAGATCTGTCACCCATTGAAAACATTTGTTGCATTTTCTGTTTCATAATGCAACAAAGGAGATCCCCAACTGTTGAGCAGCTGAAATCCTATATCAAGCAAGAATGGGAATACATTTCACTTTCAAAACTACAGCAATTGGTCTCTTCCCAAACACTTAC
>JACXGI010003401.1:9226-62920 GCA_016801175.1 Esox masquinongy | reverse complement strand
CTAGGCCTACAAACAGTTAGACCAACCCTCCATTACAATACTACAGTACATTGGTACAGTGATGTACTGAAACATATATTTACTTACAGTATACTGTGGTACAGTATATAGTATGTCATACAGTAATTGCTGTCAACATTTACATACTGTACTATAATGTCAAAAAAAGGTAATTACCTGTTCTCTTCTCTAAATCTTCGGATTATGGTGGACACAGTGAATCTACTGATGTTTGGTTGTACCCTTTGTCCAGCCTCCCTCATGCTCATACTATGGACAAGAACATGGTCAATCACAGTAGCTCTGATTTCATCAGATATTACTGTTCTTTGTCTTCGCTGACCACCTCGACCTCCTCTCACACGACCTCTTCCTCTCAGATTTCTATCCATTGTAGGGCCTCACAAACCAGTGCTGTCTGAACTGGCTTACTGTATATGTTCCCTCACATCATTAGCCACAAGTGTGATCAATTTTGAGTTGTTGTGTTCAAGTGGTGACACCTGTGCTCTAATTGTGTTTGACTTTTGTCACCTGTGCTCACCATTATGCAGCACGGGTGCATCACAATGAATATGTGTTGGCAAGTTATGTCTAAACAGGTGAAAAGTGCTTATGGTTTTGCCAAAAGAGTGATTGATTCAATCAGTGGGTTCAGGCAACTGAGCATTTGGTTCAGACAATAGGGTTTAGTGTTTTAGCAATTGAGAAAAACTGTAATTACAGTACATTTAGCAGACAATTTTGGCTTGGAGTGCCCATTTTTCCATTTTCTGACTGTCCCATTGGTCCACTGAGCCAGACAAGCTCAATTAAGTACAATGTTTTTAAAATTATTCCAGATAATAGTTTGTCAATTAATCTGGAGTAATTCCTACTCATAGTTTATAAACAGTAAAATAGAGAAACTACATCAAATATTTAAAATATAGAAACTTGATACTGACTTTAGAAACTGTCTTGTGGCCTTCCCTTCATTGTCCAGAGCATAAATAATACAAAGTACCATGCTAACAGTATATATACAAAAACAATACTAGCAAACATCTGAAGTTACAAATTAAACAAATCAGATGAACAAATAAATATAATCAAATAGTAGACTTTATAATTCACATGTGCAAAAGAATATGAATTTACATGTATACATGACTAAATAATAAATAAATACATGTATCTTTAAACCAGAAAAGGAACCAGGCAAGATAGTTCAGACGGCCCGCAAATGAAAGTAAAGAATGTAGTTGCCCTCCCCAGATTCAAACCCAGATCTCACACATAAGAGGCTGTATCTTTAACCACTACGCAACAGAGCTATAACCACTACGCCACAGAGCTTTTTTACATCTGCTTGAGAGTTGGTATAACATTTCAGCATTAAATCATTTTGTCACGCCTTAAAATCACGCCAAGTTTGAATATTTCGCTAGACACCATTAAGCAGTGTTAAACTGACTAACGTTTCGTATTAAGTTTACCTCCACCACAAGTAGCATCTACTGTATGAACTGTATGGCTTTTGCCACTGGCTGTTTTAACAGCATTAGCCAGTAATAGGCTTCCGAGTATCTACTAACATTCTACTTGGAATAGTCATA
Organism: Esox masquinongy; assembly: GCA_016801175.1. Lineage (NCBI taxonomy): Eukaryota > Metazoa > Chordata > Actinopteri > Esociformes > Esocidae > Esox > Esox masquinongy. Next base: position 61,322 of record JACXGI010003401.1, on the reverse strand, counting down.
AGAATTGAGCAGTTGCTAGAGAGAATGAAGAGGAACTTTACACTGCCAAAGCTATTTTATTTCATGGCACAACGTTAGTTTTTCTGTCATTCGTGAATGACATTGATCAATATTGGTGACAATAACTGACTTTTTCTTCAAGTGAAAAGACGAGAGAATTGTGGAAACCCCTACTCTTTTACAGCGCAAGGGTTTGTGATGTAGCCTATATTACCCTGAAAAGGATGCACGGATGCATACTTCGAAAAAGGGATGAAAGTTGCGGCGCGCACAGGATTCTAACCTGGGTCATCCACATAAGAGGCTGTCTTTAACCACCACACCATGGAGCTGCACGCTTAGCAAGTGTCGGTATAGCGTCTCAACATTAGGTCATTGTGTCATTCATTAACATCACGCAAAGTTTGAATATTTCGCAAGACACCATTAAGCATTGTGTTAGTTTATCTCCACCACAAATAGCATCTATGAACTGTATGACTTTTGCCACTGGCTATTTTAAAAGCTTATTTGCCAGTAATATTTCGCTAGACACCATTAAGCATTGTGTAAAACTGATTAACGTTTCTTATTAAGTTTACCTCCACCACAAATAGCATCTATGAACTGTATGGCTTTTGCCACTGGCCGTTTTAACAGCTTATAAGCCATTCGTGAATGACACTGATACAATAACTATCAATAAAGGTGACAATAACTGACTTTTTCGTCAAGTGAAAAGACAAGAAAATTGGGTAGCCAGTGATGTTTTTGACTATGCTGAACAAATCCTCTTTTGCCACTGGCCGTTTTAAAAGCTTATTAGTCATTTGTGAATGACACTGATACAGTAACTATCAATAAAGGTGACAATAACTGACTTTTTCGTCAAGTGAAAAAACGAGAAAATCGTGTAGTCAGTGATGTTTTTGACTATGCTGAACACATCCTAATGCGTAATTCGAAAAAATCCACCAGAAATAGTCGCAATATAACAGTAAACAGTTTTATTTTAGCCTTCCTATAACGTAGCTACTGAAGGTTGTAGCCAGTGAAGTTTTTGTCTATCCTGAACAAATCCTAATGCATAATTAGTTTTGACTGTAACGGCAGTCGAATGCGGGACCTGTTGTTCGGTATTTTGCGTCTCTAACCACTACGCTACTTAACAAGGTGCAGTCAGTCAGTCAGTCACTCACTCACTCACTCAGAGATATTTGCTCTTCTAGGCCGACTCCGCTTACGCGGTTCGGCAAAAACAAACAATCAATATCATGCCAGGTCAGCCAACTCAGGCATAGTCTATTCTACAAAACTGTAATATACAAAAATGAATAATAATGATTAAAAACATCGAGGCAAGACAGTTGAGATCCAGCTCTCCTTCCCCAACCCTAACCTTAACCATCACTCTGAGAAAAGCAGAAAGGGAGTTTCCCTTTACATGTGGGTTAGCTGCCAATCTCACAGCTTTCTATCATGCTCACTCAGCAATTCTAAATGTTCCCTCGTGTCTCTCCCTCTTTCTCTACCTACTCCCTCTCCCTCTCCTCTGATCTCTCACTCCCTCTAATGTTATACCACCATCTCCTCTTTCTGTCTTTCATCTTCCCTCTCTCCTCCCCTTCCCCACCCCACCACAGGCTTCTAACCACGGTAGCTGGAGTTCTTGGGGTCCATGGGGAGCATGTTCCAGATCTTGCGGTGGAGGGGTGCAGTTCGCCCAGCGTCTATGCAACAACCCGCCCCCCCGAAACAACGGCCGCTACTGCACGGGGAAAAGGACCATCTATCGATCATGCAGTGTCATGCCGTGCCTGTTGTCCAGTGAGTGGAGTACCACAAATGGCTAGTTAATGTGTGCGGTGACGCAGCAATGTAGATAAGCAAAAAAAAACATATCTGAGAAATACACAGGTTTACAATAGATCAGTGAATGCTGAATATTCACTACACGTGGTTAAGAGGTCAATGAATGGTGAATAGTCTAAAGACTCTAACCTGTTGTTCCCCCTCTAACATGTTGTGGAATTGTCCTCACTCTAGGTAAGACTTTCCGTCAGGAGCAGTGTGAGGTACGGAACGGCCCCCAGACGGACCCTAAGGGCGTAAAGACATTTGTGGAGTGGGTCCCTAAGTTTGCGGGAGTGCTGCCAAAAGATGTCTGCAAGCTGACCTGCCGGGCCAAGGGCACTGGCTACTATGTGGTCTTCTCACAGAGGGTGAGTTAATATGTAAAGGTCACTGTTGAGTTAAAATGTGTTCGTGAGGAACCTTGACAAACCATGATAGCAATTTTTTTCTTCATTATTCATCCCTTTCTTTACCGGCATATTCACCAAAAACACATTCTCATTTACAGCAATGACCTTGGAGCAATTATGATTAACTGCCTTGCTGAGTGACCAAATAACACATTAATTTAAATTTTGCTGGTTTGATCTAGCGACCGTTCGGTTACTGGTCAGATGTTACTGGTCAGGTTACAGCAATGCTGCCTACCCGTTACCAGTGGTCCATTGCCATGTTTGTTAGTGTCTTTTCTGCTTGTAAGTTGAAGATGAGCAGTTTTTACATATTCTAATTTACAGCAACCACATGGGAGCAATTTACCTGTACCTGTTTTGCTCAGGGACCGAACGACAGGTTCACCTTGTTGGCTTGTGATTAGTTTTCCTTTGGTGGTCTATCATTCTTGATAACTAGACTACCCTGCCGGACGGTGAGAATGATGTTGAGGGTTGTAGGGATGATGAGGGGGAGGATATACCCATGCTAAAGATATTTCCATGATTAGGAGGACAATGGCCTTTTCTAAATTTAATTCTCCTTTGTCCTCACCTCCCTTTGAAAATCCGTTGTAGTAGAATGGAGCACAGGGATCTCTGGTTGTCCCATCCAATGGGTTCTGAGAAGGAGGAGGCAAGAAATGGCAATATAGAAAATACAAAGACAATACTGATGAGGATGATATGATAATGGCTATTCATTTTACAATACCTGCTTTAATCTCTCTCTCTAGGTGGTGGATGGGACAGAGTGTCGGCCATACAGCAGTTCGGTGTGTGTGAAAGGCAAGTGTGTGCGCACGGGCTGCGACAACATCATTGGCTCCAAGCTGCAGTTCGACAAGTGTGGCATCTGTGGAGGGGATGGCACCGGCTGCATCAGGGTAAACGGCAACTTCACTAAGAAAAGGTAGGCAAAATCAAACATGCCTGTTTCACTTGTGACTGTTTGGGGACATTTAATATCCTGTTTCCTAAACCAAAAACAAATCCTTACCCTAAGCTTAACCATAACCCAGAAAGCCCTCATCCTGAAACTACACCTAATCCTAATTCTAAACCTAACCAGTAACCATAACCCCAAGCCAAAAACCAGCAAAATGTCCTATTTTTTCCAGAACTGATATAGGTTACCATAGTTGTTAAGTCCCAAATGTAGTAGTAATAGAGCCCTTAATATGTTTTGAGTACCCACAAATTCATTCTCTGTAACTCTCATTGTCTTCCTCTCTCCCTCACACATGAAGTAAGGGTTACACGGATGTGGTGAAGATTCCTGAGGGTTCCACCCACATCAAGGTCCGCCAGTACAAGCCCAAGGATTTGCCTCGGTACACAGCCTACCTGGCACTGCGTCGACCTGGTGGAGACTACCTCCTCAACGGCAAGTTCATGATCTCTACCTCGGAGACTATCATCCCCCTCAATGGCTCGGTGCTCAATTACAGTGGTTGGAGCCAACGGGATGAGTGGCTTCACAGCATGGGCCCCGGGGCCCTCCGGGAGGACCTCATGGTTCAGATTCTGGCTACGGATGCCAAAAAGCCACTGGATGTCCGCTACAGCTTCTTCATGCCACGTCGGGTTTCACCACCACCTCCTACACCACGCACCTCCACAACCCCATCCCCGTCCACTACTACTCTAACAAGCACCAGTAGCAGATTCAGCAGTAGCTTCACATTGGCCCCTGCTCTCTCCACAGCCCAAGTGATGTCAACGGCAATGCCAGGGCCTCAGTGGGTAACGGGTCCATGGATGATATGCTCTAGAACTTGTGACACGGGCTGGCAGAGCCGCACTGTGCAATGCAAGGACCCACAGGCCAAGCTGGCCAAGGGATGTCCGCTGGGCTCCCGCCCCTCCGCCTTCAAACAATGCCTAGTGAAAAAGTGCTGAGGGACCTACAGACTCTCCTCAAAAGGGTTGCTAGGGTGAAGGGGGTAGGGAGTATATATGGACAGACACTTCGGTCAGTCAAGCTCTCGTGCATACCTTACTATGCCAGTCCCTGCTTGGCACAGCTACCGACAAAATGACGGGCACCCACAGACACTTCCAAACAAATGGTGCAGCCACCCAACCCCTCACATGGTAAAATACCTCCTCTATTGGAGGATTTCGTTTTTTTATTCTCCAGTTAACGCCATGATGATTTCCTGTTTGTTCTTGTCACCATAGATTTTTCTTGCAATTGTCTGCTAAGTCTTTTTGTCCTGCTAAACCAGATGTCAGTGGAAAAGGCATCTGGTGACTGCTCTCAGCCTCTTTGGAGTCCTCTTTTTCTTCTCTTACCCAGAGTCTTCAAATACTATCCCACTTCCTGTTTGATAAATAAGTAGTTTGGTGTCCATGACCAAAAGAAAACGAACCGTATTTTATCCAGTAGAAAAAAGAATAATCCAAGATAAAAGAAAACCACTTAAAGTGAAGATAGAAATCTGAAATCTGCCTATTCGTAATAACTCATGTAGACTGACACCGCTCCAAGAGACCATGGTGACCCTTTATCTCTGACATTAGATTTGGTTAAAGGTCGTAATGACATGGTATGACCTAATGTGCATTCTTGACTCTTGTGTGTGCGCATGCATGGCTGTGTGTGTATGAGTTGGGAAGATATCAGCGTAAACATTGTGTTTTGTTAAACTTGTGGCCTAAACTGTTTTTAACTGACTCTAACCCTCAATTCCATTTGTATCACTATGCGGTTGCAGGAGGTTCGCTACAATTTTGCCACTGTGTTTCGTTGTTTGTCGTTCCCTGTGTCTTTGTTTATCTGTCCGTTTGTTTGTTTATGAAAAAAGCAAGTTCTTGCTAATATGACAATGTGTGCCCTGCCTACTCACGAATACAGCAAGAGGGATACATAAAGGGTTTCAGACTACACGCTTATGACGGATAACTGACTAATGAGTAGGGTGGACTTGAAGGTGTGAGAGTGAGAAATGGATAGCCTGAAATAAAAACATGTTGAACGATGTGTTGAAGTTAGACCTGACCAAATACATTCCTAACGCTCTCTCTCTCACACACACACACATACACACACACACATACTCTCCCATACATCTCCCATCCTCTCAATCTCCCGTTTAAAACATTTACATATTCTAGCTTTAGACTATGCTTTTTCTCACACACTCTCAGTAACACACACGCACACCTCCATTTCTCATTCAGCACATTAACATATTCTTATTTCAGCCTATTCATTCCTCACACTCTCTCACACTCTCAACTCCACCCTTCTCCTTAGCCTGTTATCCCTCATAAGCTTGTAATTCTGAACAACACCCTTTCAATGGTGAAGATTGACTTACAACATGCTGGGGACATATGGATCTTGCCATAATGTCACAACTCATTATTTCTCCAACACACAGGCATATAAAGAATACAAAACACCCCAAGTTTTGACAATATTTGGCTCACATTAACACATTTTCAAAATTGTTTTAATGATATACTTTTACAATGAAATGCCAGTATCATCCATGTTCAGAATACATGCAGCATACACACATACTATGTAAAGAAATGGAAACCACACAAAAACACATCTTAAAAATATACAGTACCATTCAAATGTTTGGACTTTCGTGGCCTTTACCTCTGGGATCAACGACACACCTACTCATTCTAGGGTATGTCTTTATTTTTACTATTTTGCACATTGTAGAATAAAACTATGAAATAACACATGGAATCATATAGTAACCAAAAAATTGTTAAACAATTCAAAATACATTTAGATTCAAGCCACCCTTTACCTTGATGGCAGCTTTGTACACTCTTGGCATTTTCTCAACCAGCTTCATGAGGTAGTCACATGGAATGCTTTTCCAACAGTCATAAAGGAGTTCCCGCATATGCTAAGCACTTGTTGGCTGCTTTTCCATCACTCTGCACTCCAACTTATCCCAAACAAATCTCATTTGGGATGTGGTTGAGTGATTGGATGCCAGGTCATCTGATGGGGCACTCTGTCACTCTCCTTCTTGGTCAAATAGGCCATATGCAGCCTGGAGGTCTTTCTTGGGTCACTGTTCTGTTGAAATACACACGATAGTCCCACTAAGCACAAACCAGATGGGATGGCATATTGGTGTAGAATTTTGATCTAATGTCAATTTCTCATGCGTCTTGGCCCAAGCAAGTCTCTTCTTTTTGGTGTCCTTCAGTAGTGGTGTCTTTGCAACAATTCAACCATGAAGGCCTGATTCCCGTTGTCTGTCCTGAACAGTTGATTTTGAGATGTGTCTGTTATTTGAACTCTGTGAAGCATTTATTTGGGCTGCAATCTGAGGTGAAGTTAATTGACGATTTATGAGGCTGGTAACTCTAATGAACTTGTTCTCTGCAGTAGAGGTAACTCTTGGTTTTCCTTTCCAGTTGCGGTCCTCATGAGAGCCAGTTACATTGTAGTGCTTGATGGTTTTTGCAACCGCACTTGAAGAAACTTTTTTTTAAAGTTCTTGAAATTTTCCGGATTGACATAACTTCATGTCCTAAAGTAATGATGAACCATCATTTCTCTTTGATCATTTGAACTGTTCTTGCGATAATATGTAGTACTACTGTACAGACATTATGATAGCCTTCTGTATACCCACCCTACCTTGTCACCCTCTATATACCCACCCTGATGCACTAAGGAAGGAAATTCTACAAATTAACCACAAAAGACACATCTGTTAATTGAAATGCATTCCAGGTGAATACCACATGAAGCAGGTTGAGAGAATGCCAAGAGTTTGCAAAGCTGTCATCAAGGCAAAGGGTGGCCATTTTGAAAATATGAAATGTACTTTTTTGGTTGCTACATGATTTTATATGCATTATTTTATAGTTTTGATGTCTTCTCTCTTATTCTACAATGTAGAAAATAGTAAAACTAAAGAAATAGCCTTGAATGGGTAGGTGTGTCCTAACTATTGACTGGTGCTGTACACCGATCAGCCATAACATTATGACCACTGACTGATAAAGCGAATAACACTGATAATCTCATTATCATGGCACCTGACAGTGGGTGGGATATATAAGGCAGCAAGTGAACATTCTGTCCTCAAAGTTGATGTGTTAGACGCAGGAAAAATGGGCAAGCGTAAAGGTCTGAGTGACTTTGACAAAGGCCAAATAGTGAGGGCCAGACGACTGATCCAGAGCATCTCCAAAACTGCAGCCCGTGGGCTGCAATGGTCTGCAATGGTCAGTACCTATCAAAAGTGGTCCAAGGAAGGAAAAGCAGTGAACCAGTGACAGGGTCATGGGCGGCCAAGGCTCATTGATGCACGTGGGGAGCGAAGGCTGGCCCATGTGGTCCGATCCAACAGACGAGCTACTGTAGCTCAAATTGCTGAAAAGGTTGTGCTGGTACTGATAGAAAGGTGTCAGAACACACAGTGCATCGCAGTGTGTTGCGTATGGGGCTGCATAGCAGCAGACCAGTCAGGGTGCTCATGCCTACCTCTGTCCACTGCCGAAAGTGCCTACAATGGGCACGTGAGCATCAGAACTGGACCATGGAGCAATGGCAGAAGGTGGCCTGGTCTGATGATTCACATTTTCTTTTACATCACGTGGATGGCCGGGTGTGTGTGCATCGCTCACCTGGAGAACACATGGCACCAGGATGCACTATGGGAAGAAGGCAAGCCAGCAGAGGCAGTGTGATGCTTTCTGGGAAACCTTGGGTCCTGCCATTCATGTGGATGTTACTTTGACACGTAACACCTACCTAAGCATTGTTGCAGATCATGTGCACCCTTTCATGGCAACGGTATTCCCTAATGGCATTGGCCTCTTTCAGCAGGATAATGCGCCCTGCCACAAAGCAAAAATGGTTCAAGAATGGTTTGAGGAACACAACGAGTTCAAGGTGTTGACTTGGCCTCCAAATTCCCCAGCTCTCAATCCAATCGAGCATCTGTGGGATGTGCTGGACAAACCGGTCCGATCCATGGAGGCCCCACCTCGCAACTTACAGGACTTAAAGGATCTGCTACTAACGTCTTGGTGCCAGATACCAGAGCATACCTTCAGAGGTGGAGTCCATGCCTTGACGGGTCAGGGCTGTTTTGGCAGCAAAAGCGGGACCTACACAATATTAGGCAGGTGGTCATAATGTTATGGCTGATCGGTGTATATGCAAAACTATTTGACACTTTCCATGGGAATAGATCCTTTTGCTGAATGATGGAATCACAGCACTGAACATGTAATTTATTGTTTGTACAATTGGTGTGTGGAAGAAAAAAAAAGTGATGAATGTATTGAATGTATTTATTATTATGGTGATTTTGTATCATAATTACTATTTAACTAGGAATGTGACTGGGGAGAATAATTCCTTTTTAAGAAAAAAATGTTTTCTAGTCATCTACATGAATATATGTATATAAAATCTATATATTTAAAAGGTCTGTGACTTTTCTTTCTTAAATGTGTTCAGGATTTTTGTTTTTTACATTCCTTACCCATAGAGTTTGAAACCTATTTTGTTAGGGCACTTAAACTAATGTATCAAATGGTCCTCTTCCTTCACTATGGAATTTATAGGCTGTATTGGCATACAAAACATGTGTACATTGCCAAAGGAAATGGAACATAATCAAGATATAATACAGAAATTAAAACCAAAATGTACACAACCATTCAAGTTATGGGGTCGCTTAGAAATGTCCTTTCGAAAGAAAACCAAATTTTTTGTCCATTAATATAACATCAAATTGATCCAAAATGCAGTGTAGCCATTGTTAATGTTCTAAATGACTATTGTAGCTGGAAATGGCTGATTTATAATGGAATATCTATGTAGGTGTACAGAGGCCCATTATCAGCAACCATCAGTCCTGTGTTCCAATGGCACATTGTGTTTGCTAATCCAAGTTTCATTTTAAAAGGCTAATTGATCATAAGAAAACCCTTGTGCAACTATGTTAGCACAGCTGAAAGCGGTTGTGCTGATTTAAGAATCAATAAAACTGGCCTCGTTTAGACTAGTTGAGTATGTGGAGCGTCAGCAATTGTGGGTTCGATTACAGGCACAAATTGTCCAGAAACAAAGTACTTTCTTCTGATACTGGTCAGTCCATTTGCGTTCTGAGAAATTAAGATTAAGATGCTGGAGGAGTGCTTGATGCCATTTTTCAAGCATGGTAGAGACAACATGATGGTCTGGGGGTGCTTTGGTGGTGGTGAAGTGGGAGATTTGTACAGGATCCTGAAGAAGGAAGGCTATCACTCCATTTTGCAACGCCATGCCATACCTTATTTACGGACCTTGATTGGAGCCAATTTCTTCCTACAACAAGACAATGACCCAAAGCCCAGCTCCAAACTATGCAAGAACTAATGGAGTGGCCAGCACAGTCTCAACCCTATTGAGGTGATGTGGGAGCAGCTTGACCGTATGGTATCTAAGAAGTGCCCATCAAACCAGTCTAACTTGTGGTAAGTGCATCAGAAAGCATGGGGTGAAATCTCTTCAGATTACCTCAACAAACTGACAACTAGAATGCCAAAGCTCTGCAAGGCTGTAATTGCGGCAAATGGAGGATTCTTTGACAGAAGCAAAGTTTGTAGGACACAATTATTATTTCAATTAAAAATCATTATTTTTTAATTGACTATTACTATATTTCGTATTTATTTTGTTATATTTCCTATTCAAACTCATTTATTTTCTGTTTTCATGGAAAACAAGGAAATTTCTTAGTGACCCCAAACTTTTGAATGATAGTGTAAATAAAAGAAAAATCTGAAATTCTAAACAACTCAAAATTCTCCCTCACTCACTATCGCATTATCTCTCTTATTAACTCTCCATCTCAGTCGCAAATTACTTGCATCACATGACAGCAGTGAGACTGTGACCCACTGCCATCACCAAACTAATGCTATCATCCTTTGAGATGCTTTGCCAAACATTTACTGTAACCATATTGGGTTGTAACTTGTTTTAGGGAGTTTCTGACTTCAGTCTCCTCTTCAGCAAGTGAAGTGCATGTTCAATCAGATCTTAATAAGGAGATTGACATGGCCAATCAAAAACTGTCCACTTTTACCCCTGATGAACACCTTGGTTGTGTTGGCAGTGTGTTTTGTGTCATTGTCCTATTGCATTTTGACGCATCGCCCAATGAGTCTGGTGGCATTTTCTTGTACAACGATACCCAAGATTCTTCCGTACGCATCTGAATTAATTCTGCTGCTGCCATAATTCGCTACATCATCGATAAAGATGAGTGAGCCCGTTCCAGAGGCAGCCATGCATTCCCATGCCATGACACTACCTCCATCATGCTTCACAGATGAGGTGGTATGCTTTGGAGAATGAGCAGTTCTTTTTTTCTCCACATTTTTGACTTCCTATCACTTAATAAATTATAAATGTTCACCTTCGTGTCATAATTTTTTGTCATTAACTGTTGTTGTTTTCCTTGGCCGACCTGGTTGTTGCCGATTGCTAAACAAACCAGTGGTTTCTTTCTTTTTCAGGACATTCCAAACTATTGATTTGGCTATCCCCAACTTTTGTGCTATGGTTCTAATTGAGTTCCTCTTTTTGTTTAACATCCAAATCCTAGACAGTGCCCTCGTCTTCATGTTGGATTGATCCTACTGACACCAAACGCAGATTCCAAAGGAAAAGCAAAGGATGGAACTGAGAGTACACATTCACAGCTCTTTTATGTGTGAACAATCAATGCAACAGGAAACACCTGTGTGCCAAATGTCACAATACTTATGCTCACATAATATGTGAGGATGAAACACTGACTGTGGTAAAACGTTTGTGTTGAAAAGGACATAAATAAAAGGTGAAATGTACTTCTGCCTTATATTCATCATTTAATGTGCTTTAAATGTTAAAGTCAAAATTGCAATTTGAATTCACTGTCCCAATACTTATGTAGGGCAGGGTCCTGTTAATCCATCCACAAAAAAACCCATACAGAGCCAACCAAGTAGAAAATACCTACACCTGTTTTGACAAGAATTGACCTAGACCACCAAACACCAACCACTTAGAGGCAAAGCCACAGGCTGGACACAGAGGTGTAAAAAGCACAAAGTAAAAGCACTCAGCTGAGTTTGGCTATGTTCACCACTTGGGACGTAATCTAATTAAGATCTAAGTAACCAAGTAAAGGCAGTTCAAACTAAACAGTGATCAATTAAATAAAAAGGAAGAGTGTAATTGTCAGTTAAGGTCACTGGTTAGTTATGAACCCTGTTTACCTGGTAATTTAGCTCTTCCTTATTAACTTCCCAAAACTGATGAACACAGCTGAGTACTTCATACTTTTTACACACCTGGCTGGACAGAACGTTTTTATCAGAGACTGTTATGGGGCAAAATGCTTAAGCACATCACAGCCTGAGAAATAGCATTGGAAAGGGGGTAACCCAGTGGAAAGAGGGGGCCTGCCAGGTGGAGACAGCAACAATGGTTTGTCAATCTATAGTCTTTCCATTCACCTTCATGCCCCTGGTCCAGACTACACTCAATCATAGACTGTAATTAAGATAGCATGCTTCAGTGAAAGCGTAAAGGTTGAGTCTGGGTATTTCATATTGATCAGCGAATAAATCCACATCCTATTTCTTAACTCCAATTGATAATAAAAACATTCCAAATTTAGGCCATGAAGAAATATATTTTTTCATTGTTTATTTAACAAGTGTTTTTTTTTTTTATCTGAAACTCATATTTCATGTGTGCAAAAATATGTAAACCCCTTCTGGACATTCATATATGTAAACCCCTTCTGGAAGTCCAGAAAATTGACTTCCAGAAACGTTCAGGTTTGTCCAGGTGGTCTCTGGCAAAGTTAAGATGGGCCATTTGGTTCTTTTTTCTTCCTAGCAACTCTCCCGTAAATGCCATTTCGATTTAGAGTTTTTGTTATTGTTGAAGCATGCACAGTAACCTGGGATGCAGCAAGGGGCTTCTGCAAGTACCCAGACGTTGTGTTTGGGTTGGCATTTACCTGATTCATTATTTTTTTAGTGGCTCTTCAGGATATTTTGGAAGGATGTCCACTTCTAGGGCAAGTTGCTGTCATGTTAAATGGTCTCCATCTTAATTGATTTTCCTCACAGAGGAGTGATGGAGCTCAAATCTTTTTGAGATAGTTGTATAGCATTCCCCAGACTGGGGCTCTCGCTGCCCTTTTCCTGATGTCTTCTGAGCTCTCCTTTGCTTTTGACATGTTGTGTTTTGCATTCCTCATGAGGTGTTTTGCATTCACTTGTATGGGTAACACCAAAGTGACCAGGTTTCTTGTCTCTGTTTATCAGAGTGCTGCCCAAACTCTTTCCTAAAGATTCCTCCTTTGATTGGTTTATTTAATACCTAAATATTTACTCACCTGATTCAACTTACCTGATCGATTTAACCAATGCAACTTGGTGTTCCCTTTTTTTGCACCTACACTAAACATTTTTATTTTTTTTACTACATGTATGATTTCCTATAAATCAACATATGTTATTGTTGACTATAAACCTGTTATGTCAAATAAAAAAAGAGTTCATGGTGAACACTTAAAAAAATCTATAATTGCGCAAGGGGTTCACATACATTCAAGCATCACTGTAGATACCCAAGAGGTAAGGTTCTTCCAGTTAAGAACGTCTGTTGGATGATGAAAATGTGAATGTGAGCTGTGGACAAAGTTTAGACATTTATTGAGTGACCTGACTACATTAGGCTTAAACTAAAATGGTCCATTTTATAACCAATTGGAAAGTAATGTACCTAACCTTTACACCATAATATCAACTAACATGGGTTTTGTAGTAGACTGTGTCACTCCATAGACTCAAATCGCATTGCCAGATATTTTGCAACAATTATGTAGATTGCGTTATATGTAGCAAAATAACTTTCACTCCCCTATGTTGTACAAGATTCAGGGTGTAGCTGCATATGCTATTATAAAAAAAGTGTTTACAAGAAGCAATCTGGGATTATGTTGTAGTGAAATTTATGGCTCCTTCATAGGGAGTAATAAGAGTGTTTGTAGTGCTGTTGAGTTGTTGTTAGTCCCTATATGGCTAGCAGATTGTATAGAGAATATGGATTGAAGTTAAAGTATTTTGGTACTGTCATCTATCGTCACAGGTCAAATGTGAGGCTCTGCTGCCATCTGCCGACCCTTGGGCTCCCATAACTCAGAAATGATACATCTTTACACTGATTACATTTGCAATACCAGTCAAAAGTTTAGACACACTTACCCACATTTGAATAGTATTGAGGGAATTTTTGTTAAGTAGATTTATGAATACAAAAGAGCTAATTATCCACTGATGTGACATCAAAGACAAAAAAACTTTATTCATAAGGCTGCTGCCAGTGTTTTCAGTATTTATTTATCCTTTTGAATATTATTGAGAATTCCTCCATACTGGTAGTCAAAAGGATATAACTTAATATTTCCTTTTTTCTAACATTTAATTAATTTGTCTGTGACAGGCAAATGCTATTGAATAAAAGCATTTGCCTTTTAAATAAAATAAATTACATGGTATTGAACAAAGCTATAGACTGAAATAGTCAACGTGTCATAATCCTCATACAACTCCAAAAAAGTAAATCTCGTCATGACAAGGTGATATTTGTCAACATATTTGCTTCAGTTAACTCTACCAAAAATGTATACTTACTAATATTTTGCCATTATTGATAAAAGTCACCTTGTTTTATAGAAATGTACACAGTTATCAAAACGCAGAGGTGGTGTAAGTCAACTCGAAACACAGACCATGTTTGAAGTTGATCAAAAAATCCCTATGGAAGAAATGCTTTTGAGTTTGGCCGCAAGGTTTTATGGGGATTGTGACTCAAACTATTTCAGTCAGAAGCGGCGGTTCTTTATCACTTTTTCCATGGTGCATGTCTGACACCTTCTGGAGAACTATGTTACTACATCTTTCTTTCTCCGTCCTGTGGCGTTTAAGGTGGTCAATCTCATTTCCACTCAAAATATTAAGTGAACCTCATTCGGTCGACTCAGATAATTGTAAGAAGCATGTAGTAAATTTAAGTTCCCTTTTTATTATTTTGTCCTACTAACAGTATTAGCATATGGGTATATTGTCCTAACCTGATAGAGTGTGGTTGTAAAATACTGGCCATTCAATTTTAAAAACGAAAACATTTCACCAGTCTGAGACCACGCGCGCGAACGGCAGGTTACAATTTTAACAGTTCGACCATTCTCTGAGCTATTGGTGTGTTTCACTGTACCTGGTAAGTCTAGTTGTGTTCCTGTATATGTAGCCCTTGCACTGGTATGCTTTCTTTCGTGTTCCTAGGCTCGCCATACAGACGTTTATTATTTTATTTATCTCATTCATCATTATTCAAGCGAAATATAGACTTAATGTCAGTCGGAGTAGAGTCATCTGTGGAGAATAATTTGGGAAAGTTGTATGAGTATTGGAGTGATGTCGTAATTATGTTGTTTTATGAGATGGGCTGGGTGGAAGGGCATGGGAACGGATTGTCCTCGCGAGAAGTTAGGCCCTATCCTCGGAGTACGAGTGGCGGAGACGTGTAAAGAACTATTCCACCTTAAGAACTCAGCGGCCCCTCTGCCCTCCCTCTACTCGAAGAGCTACAGACACTCGCCAGGCCGCCATAGTGGACAGCACGCTTGGTATCGCGGCGATGCGAACAGCTCCTCGTTTCGAGGCCTGTTAGGATGGTAGCCTTGTCTGACCTCTGTCCCCACGTCTTTAGTTTCACAGCCGCTCTAACACCGCCACTTTAATCACATCCACCCTTACGTGGTATACTTTACATTTAGCGCGTGGGTATATCTGAGCGAAGCAGAAAAGCGTCGGGGATAGAAATGTTCCAGAGTTTTTTGTATTTACTTTGAGTTATGAGAAGTAAGATTTCAGAGGGGAATGATAGATTAGTGAAAATTAGAGTCCCGCCTACAAGCAGAGATGAAGAAAAAGTTTAGTGAGCCAAAAGCATCCCACTCCAGATTGATTGATTATTATGGCAAATCTCCAGGTCGTGCTGCGTTTTGTTGCGCACGAGATTTCGCCTCTTCATGATCAAATGCTCGCCAGGAAAGGGGTGGTCCGGAGTAGGGGGATATAAAGGGAGCCTGTCTGTCTGTCTTTAAGGCAACAGCAGAGCAGAAACTTGATGGGACCGCAGCAAAAGACCTGCCCCGGAGTCACAGAAACTCAAACAGCTGTTGAGTGTTCAATAAAAGGGCTGAAAGATTCAACCACGCTACGGAGAGTTAGATTTTTTTTTACTGCTGTGCTTTTTTTGGTCGAATCCAAGATAATTTAGGGTTGAATAAACTAGATAGGCAACTAAATCTAAGCTGTAGACTTGAGCTTCATTAAAAAAAAATCACTGGATATGTTTCAAATGTAGTTTTCTGCATACGTTTCGGCTTTATAGAGTTTTTTAAGTTTCAGATCTGAGGTTGTCTAAGTTATTAGTGGTATCTTTTACGTTTTTTACTTGCTTCATACATTTCGGTATCCTTTTATCTTTCATTTAGAAGAACTTGTCAATATGGTATCGTTATTGCGCGTCTCGCTCGGTTTGATTGCCACTCTGTGCGTATGCGCAGTGCACGGTGCATGGGAGGAGAGCACAGTTATACCAGTTAGACTCGACCCGGTTCGGCAAGCGGGGGAAACGGAGCAAGGTCGGGCTCTTTCAATTGAGGAACGACAGAAAGTGGCAGAGATGCGTGTCTACCGGTTGGACGTATTTGGCAAACGGGTGGTGTTGCAGCTAGAGCCGGACCAGACTTTCTTGGCACCTGGGTTTGTGTTCCATGTAGTTGGGAGCCCCATGTCGCAGACACAACGGGAATCTGACAACAGCGCTGCCGAGGCCCGATGCTTCTTCTCCGGCACGGTATACGAGGAGGAAAACTCTGCAGCTGCGCTTAACCTGTGCCATGGGTTAAGGGGTGGATTCTACCTTCAAGGTGAAGAGTACTTCATCCAACCTCATAATTCGAATGACGCGCAACCTACGGATGAGGACGTCCACCTCATTCGCCGAAGAGGTAGAGACATTTTTGGAGAAGATAGCAGTCCAAAGTGCGGGGTCAGCGAGGATGAGGACAGAATGCCAGAGAACCAGGAAAATAAAAAGAACCATGGAACAAATAACTCAGACCAGAGAGGTATGTATTCGCACCTTTAAAACATTTGACTTAAGGCAGTTTAGGAATATAACTTAAACGTTTTTATAACTTAAAACGTGTGCTTTTGAAGTCATTAAACCGAGCTATTCCACATAGTCTTAGTTGAGCTGTATGTCTATACTCTGCATGCCAAAATAAATAGACTTATGGCCCAATTCCTGTACCAGCCGTGTCCTGGGGCTCATATTCTTGGAACGAACTGGTTTAGGCAGCAGCATTTGTCTAGCCTATCTACCTCGACGTTTGTCTTGCACTTGGAGAGATGCATAGGACAGCACTTATACGCTAAAATTCTTATGGAAGAAAGGTCGATTCGTTGACTGGCGTATAGTGACGGTTAAAAGCGTGAAGGGGCTCAGCTCTGACAACATACGCAGACATTGAGAGAAGGGGGAGGTTTAACTCGGAGGAATAGCTGGGGAATGTCCGAGGGAGGGAGGTACCGGCCAGAGACGGGCGCGGAGTCGGGGGTGGTTGTGGTGAGATGTGGAAACTAATATCGCCGCCTCCTGGTACCGGTAGCCGACTGTTCGCTGTGCAGTCACACATTTTTCCATTACGCTTTTTTCTCCGCCTCACTTGTAAGTTTCCACATAGAAGGTTAATTTGATGATGTAGTTTTTAGGAGGGGCCGCCAGTGGTGTGACGCTAGCAAACTGCTGAGTCACTGCAGTGAGCGCAGCTCGAGCTACCCCAGGCACATCCGGAGAACACTAGCTGCTCAGTACGGACAGCCGAATTTCTTTACCAGAAAAATGTATCTTACAATCCTTAGCGACCGAGTGAAATAAATCCTATGACTACTCAAATATTCAGCACAAGCAAATTGTCACTGTTTCCAAATAGTTAATTATTTAAATATGAGAAACCAGGATCGCATAATCAAGCTTGCTCAAAGTCTAGAAAATATTTTGTCTGATCTTCTCTCTTCTTACCAGCCCACCACCAGCGATCCAAACGGTTTGTGTCCACGCCTCGCTTTGTGGAGGTCATGATTGTGGCTGACCAGTCCATGGCTGAGTTCCACGGTGCAGGCCTAAAGCCCTACATGCTGACCATCATGGCAGTGGCATCACGCCTCTACCGCCACCCCACCATCCACAACTCCATCAGCCTTGCCGTGGTAAAGCTCCTGGTGGTCTTCGAGGAGGAGAGTGGCCCGCAGGTGTCGCCAAACGCCGCCCTGACCCTCCGCAACTTCTGCCAGTGGCAGCGGCAATACAACCCGCCAAGCGACCGCCATCCCGAGCACTATGACACAGCTGTGCTCTTCACCCGCACGGCAAGTAGTTTTTGCATAGTTTTTCAACTGTTTTCACATAGTTTTTACACCAGTGTTTACTGTCGTAACAGGCAACACCTTCCCAACTATCATGGCTCCCAACTCCTTGACCAGGACCCCAAATATACAGTAAATGCATGTTTTTAAACATTGTGTTTTTGACAGATCTTTTGTTCCTTCTGCCCCATAGGACCTATGTGGTGCCCACTCCTGTGACACACTAGGCATGGCAGACGTGGGAACGGTGTGTGACCCAGAGCGGAGCTGTTCCATCATAGAGGATGACGGCCTACAGGCAGCATTCACCGTGGCACATGAGCTAGGTGAGGTGCCACGCTGAAGCCAAGCAGGCACATATACACGAGCACACATACACAAGCTACACCATTCAAATTTTCTTTTAGTCAGACATTGTCAGCAATCTCTTTCAGTCCCGAACTAATGCCCTGCTCCTCCCTCTCCCCATTCCACTCTCTCTTCCATGCTTTAGGCCACGTGTTTAATATGCCCCACGATGATTCCAGACAGTGCGCCAATGTCAATGGTGACCATTGGGGATCCCACATGATGGCTTCAACACTGTCAAACCTGGATCAACTGCAGCCTTGGTCACCTTGCTCCGCCCTCATGGTCACTTCCTTCCTGGACAATGGACATGGACAATGCCTGCTGGACAAACCCCATAAACCCCAGCCGCTGCCTGCAGCATTGCCTGGAAGCGTGTACGATGCCAATCATCAATGTCGCCTGACATTCGGTGAGGAATCCCAGCACTGTCCTGACCTGAGTACAACGTGTGCAGCACTCTGGTGCACAGTGACTACCACCAACGGTCTACTGGTCTGTCAGACCAAGAACTTCCCATGGGCAGATGGGACACCGTGCAGTGGGGACAGCTACTGCATGGCAGGACAGTGTCTCAGCAAGACAGAGGCTGCTCGTCATCAGGTGGGTGTCATAGGTCAACTGGGAGAAAATTATTTTTACGAGAGTGAGAAGGAAATTCCATTAGTCGGTTCTTCCCATTAACTATCGAATGAGTGTTTGAATTGATATACAAGCCCAATTTTGATATACAAGCCCAATTTCTAACTCTGGCTAGCATAATAACTTGCATATGTGACTATATACAGTGTCCTCTTGTTGCAGACTCTAGTCAACGGTGCCTGGGGTCCATGGGGCCCTTGGGGAGACTGCTCCCGTACCTGCGGAGGAGGCGTCCAGTACTCATTTAGGGATTGCGATAACCCCCAGCCCAAAAATGGTGGCAAGTACTGCGAAGGCAAAAGAATCCAGTACCGTTCATGTAACACAAAGATGTGCCCTGACAGCAACGGTGAGAGTCTCTTTATGAAACACTTATTACATACGTATTTCATGTTATTTAGTAATTACATATCATACACATTTTGTATTCATACATTTAATTCCGTATTCAGGCACAGTCAGCAACAAAGGCCACTTTCACAATGTACGCATACGTTCTAGTTTCAATAATTGACTAGATTTGAAATACCACGGCCTACTGTAAATCTTAACCAACACTGAGTCTTACTCGTGTCTCAAACTATTCATTACTCTCCCTACAGGTCTCTCATTCCGTGAAGAGCAGTGTCTGGCACACAATGATATTTCCTCCCAGATGTCGTTTGGTTCGGGAGATGGTGTTGAGTGGGTGCCAAAATATGCAGGTGTCTCTCCCAAAGACCGTTGCAAGCTGACATGCAGGGCCAAGGGCACAGGCTACTTCTTTATTTTAAAACCCAAGGTAAGTCCAGTCACACCATAGACACCTCTACAAAAATTAAGGCTAATACTGACACTATCCAGATTAACTATGCTATCACTGTCTGTGTGTAGGCTGCATTTGAATCAGGTTTGTGTGAGTGCTAGAGCAAAAACAAAAACGTGCACCCCCTGCAGTCCCCAGGACCAGGATTGGAAAACACTGATGTAGGAACCATGCTAACATTGGTTTCTGTTGCACCCCAGGTGGCTGACGGTACTCCCTGTAGCCCAGACTCAACCTCAGTGTGTGTGCAAGGCCAGTGTGTGAAGGCAGGCTGTGACCGTGTCATCGGCTCCAGCCGTCGCTTTGATAAGTGTGGCGTGTGTGGAGGCGACGGCTCGACATGCAAAAAAGTGTCGGGTGCTCTGGAGCGTGCCAGGTGAGAACAATGACCTCTCTGTCTAGAAAAGTCTCAACTTCATAGATACTCTTTTGATAGTAGTAGTAAGTACTAGGGCTGCAACAACTAATCAATAAAAATCAATAACATCGATAATAACTGGTTAGAGCCAGTTTCTGCTTGAGGCATTTAAATGTGTTACAGTTTCCATTAACATTCACAGTATCAGTCAAAAGTCTCTCAGCCAGCTTCAAGATACTCCAGAATGCTTTTCCAACAGTATTGATATTAGGATAACCCTTAAGTTTTTGCATGTTTTTATTTGATTTAAAAATACTGCCTACGGTTGTTTTAATGAAGGCATTCTAAAAGGATTAGAAAAACACTGAAAACTTCAATTTATTTTAAATAAAACACTTGCATTTTGGAATTTGTATTTTTTCTATCTTTTTTCTAAGTAGTAATCAACAGATTAATCGATTATCAAAATAGTTGTTAGTTGCAGCCCTAGTAAGTACATTGTTGTCTGTAGACTACGTTTTGTCTCAAACTAATTCATGTCATTCTAGAACGTATTAGTCTTACTTCCGAGCATTACTTTATACCCCTGGCTATGTTTGACCCTTGCATGTTTCTGTTACCTAAGGCCCGGTTACCAGGATGTTGTGAGTATCCCCGCAGGCGCCACTCACCTGGATGTGAAACAGCGAGCCCCTAGCAGTGGTCGCCATGACAACAGCTACCTGGCGGTGTTACGCAAAGACGGGACGTACCTGCTGAATGGCGACTACAAGCTGACAACTCTCGAAACCGACATCACCCTGAAGGGGGGGTTGCTACGCTACAGCGGTAGCTCCGCCTCCGTAGAGCGTTTACGCAGCTTCTTGCCTCTCCCGGAGGCTTTGACCATCCAGGTGTTGTCTGTGGGTGACTCGCCCCGCCCTCGTGTCAAGTATAGCTACTTCGCCCCGAGGCATGCTTTGACACCATCCAGTGGTGGAAGAGTGGTACACCAGGTCATCAACGCCATCCGGGATCTGGGGGTTGCTGAATGGACCCTGAGAGAATGGGGGGCATGTTCACAGAGCTGTGAAGGCGGTACTCAACAGAGAGAGGTGCTGTGCCTGGACTCCCAGGGGCGGTCATCGCGAGAGTGTCCAGATGAGCTTCGCCCGTCCGCATTGCGCCCCTGTGTCCTGCAGTCCTGCCCCTCATGGTTCCTGGGTGAGTGGTCAGCATGCTCCAAGAGCTGCGGCCGCGGGTTCCGCAAGCGCCCGCTCCGCTGTGTGGGACATGATGGGCGCACCCTTGCCCACGAGAGCTGCGACCTGAAAGACAGGCCTCGACCTCTGCTGGACTTGTGCAACCAGAAGAACTGCTAAGATTGTCGGGGACACATCCCAATCTGTACCCGAACAACAGCTCATAGAGAGAAAAGAAATGAAATAAACATCAGAAAAGAAGGAATGAGTGAGAATGTTCCCCTCCCTAGTACTTTCATGTGTGTCCAAAATGGCTGACATATTGACTGACTAAACATTGTGGTGTTGACGTCTGCCCTGTGGCACAGCCACCCCTAGAACACCACATAGACTTGAAGCAGCTGGACTGGCATGGGGGCACAACACTGGCACACTGTCCCCTCCATCCATTTTAGTGGAGCTGAAATGGAGGAACTGTGTAAATGGACACTTCTTTTTCCAAAAAGCTTGTTTTAGGTGCCAATGAGTGAGTGTATGTGTGTGTATGTGTCAGCTGTCTGTCTGAGCTGGACTGGACAGGCATCTTGGGGGAAATGTGTATATACCAGAGGTATGATTTTGTGTAATTTGGAATCTGGAGGTAAGGATTTATGTTTGAAAATGTATTACAATCAAATGAATAGTGTTACTGCCACACATCATATGTCCTTTCTTAGTTAGTGGCCTGTCTAAAAGGGTGCAGAACAAAATCTGTCTAATCGATGTGGATTCTTGTTTATCCAATGTTTTATCCAAGCAGAAAAACTCAACACAGTTTGTATTAATCTGCTTAATCTACATTCCAGTGGAATATCCCAATACTTGTAATAATACATCCCAGAATGAACAAAGCCAATTAAACAAAGCCAGATTGCACCTCATCATGTATGCCCCAATGAGAGAAACTGTCTGAAAACCAAAGAGGTGTGTGTGTGTGTCTGTGTCTGGAGAGTGAGAGCGTTCTCTCTGACTACTACTTTATAAGTAAGTCTCTCCTGCCTTCTGTGAAGGTAAGCATTTTTTGGAAGATGTTTTGTGCAGAATATCCAAACATTATTTATTTTGTACAGCCTGTTAAATATAATCGTGGCATTTTATTGTTATTGTCATTTGTTATTAATATTAAAATAATAGAAGGATGTGTATTAGTTATTTATACTATATATATATATATATATATATGGTTTTAAGTTCATGAATAAACTATCATTAAGCCTGTGCAATATCATCTCGGGTGTGGTGTGTTCATCTCAATCGATTCCATTCTACATGGAAACACACATGCAAACAAACTCACAACATTTTTGTTCTCATTATTTCCAGCTATGCAGTGTGTGGAATGTACTTTTTTTCCCACTTTTTCAGTGACTCCTCGTAACACTAAATGGGCCCATGTTCACCAATATAATTTTATTCATTATTATTGGAAAGACAGAACTGATCCTAAATAAGCACTCCTACATATCACTCGTTTACATAGTCTGCTGTAGGATCAGTTTTTCCTTTTTATCTATAATGAATTAGATTATAGAGACAATAGGGACCTCATCCGAAATCAGCAGTCTTATGCTGAGGCTTTATGAATGTAGATCTAACACACCTGGTCCTATTTATGAATCCAGTCCCTGATGTAGGTTCAGTTGCATTTTAGTCCATTCTGAATAGATCCTAGCTCAGTAAAGCTTTGTGATTATAGGCCTTCTTGAACTGAAGGAAATAATTACCCTGTAATTATGGCTGGGAAACAAGAAAGACAGGGAGGACTCTGAAATCACTGTTATGGGAAACAATATAATGGTAAATTCTTCCAAATGGCACAGGTCAATAGGGTTTTTTTGTTATTATAACAAAAAAGCTAGACACCATATTGTTGGCTGTAGTAACGTTTTACTAAGACCAACTGGAAATTGTTATAGATCATTGTTGGTACTACATTACACACGCTACATTTGTGACTTAATGTTAGCAGATTTTATAAACAACAGGCTTGGTGAATATAAAAATAATTTCTTGGACCTGCATTCCTAAGTATAGGGTTTGTGTTCACTATAAGCAGAGTAAATAGAAGCTAAAACCGCTCTTAAAGGACCCGTGCCGTTAGTGCAGTTACACCTTAGACATGATACTTTTATAAGGAAAGAAGTTAATGAAAAAAGCTTTTAATATGTAATAGTCATTAAGATGTTCTTTTTTTTGTTAGTATTTGTCTCTATAAGGTTGATGCAAAACAATCTGTTAACATTATTACAATGCCCTTTTTAATGTCAGTCTGTTCAGGTGGTATGAAACTAATCGTTCCCTTCTGAACTTCATGTGATATGGTTATAGACCAATGACTTGGTTAAGGTATAGGCTCTGTAGTTTAGACTATCCAATCAGCCAATGATGGCTGAGTTTGAAAAATATCTTCACATTTGTTTCATATGTCCACTTAATCTCACTGAACATTTCACTGAGAAAAGAAGGTAGAGGAAATTGATTCTGGAGTGATTCATTTTTTTGATCACACTGGGGAGCCAAACAAAGATGATCAAAAAACAACATTACAAAAGTTGTAGAGGATTCTTTAAGGCTTAATATTAACTTCCTGATCAATACAACTACCACAAGCCATTTTAACCCCTATAAAGACCGATTCACAATACATATTAGTAGCATTGAAAATCCACTACACCAGAGTAGACATACAGTTATGCTCATAAGTTTGCATGCCCTGGCAGAAATTGTGAAAATTTGGCATTGATTTAGAAAATATGACTGATCATGCAAAAAAACTGTCTTTTATTTAAGGATAGTGATCATATGAAGCCATTTATTATCACAGTTGTTTGGCTCCTTTTTAAATCATAATGATAACAGAAATCACCCAAATGGCCCTGATCAAAAGTTTACATACCCTTGAATGTTTGGCCTTGCTAGAGACACACAAGTTGACACACACAAGTGAAAATTGCAATTAAAGGTGAATTTCCCACACCTGTGGCTTTTTAAATTGCAATTAGTGTCTGTTAATAAATAGTCAATGAGTTTGTTAGCTCTCACGTGGATGCACTGAGCAGGTTAGATACTGAGCCATGGGGAGCAGAAAAGAACTGTCAAAAGACCTGTGTAACAAGGTAATGGAACTTTATAAAGATGGAAAATGATATAAAAAGATATCTAAAGTCTTGCAAATGCCAGTCAGTACTATTCAATCACTTATTAAGAAGTGGAAAATTCAGGGATCTCTTGATACCAAGCCAAGGTCAGGTCAGGTAGACCAAGAAAGATTTCAGCCAAAACTGCCAGAAGAATTGTTCGGGATACAAAGAAAAACCCACAGGTAACCTCAGGAGAAATACAGGCTGCTCTGGAAATAGACGGTGTGGTTGTTTCAAAGAGCACAATACGACGATACTTGAACAAAAATGAGCTGCATGGTGGAGTTGCCAGAAAGAAGCCTTTACTGCGCCATTACCACAAAAAAGCCTGGTTACAATATGCCCAACAACACCTTGACATGCCTCACAGCTTCTGGCACCCTGTAATTTGGAGTGACGAGACCAAAATATAGCAATATGGTCACAACCATAAGCGCTATGTTTGGAGAGGGGTCAATAAGGCCTATAGTGAACAGAATACATCCCCACTGTGAAGCATGGTGGTGGCTCGCACTGATGTTTTGGGGGTGTGTGAGCTCTAAAGGCACGGGGAATCTTGTGAAAATTGATGGCAAGATGAATGCAGCATGTTATCAGAAAATACTAGCAGACAATTTACATTCTTCTGCAAGAAAGCTGCGTATGGGACGCTCTTGGACTTTCCAGCATGACAATGACCCTTTAGCACAAGGCCAAGTTGACCGTCCAGTGGTAATAGCAGAAAAAGGTGAAGGTTCTGGAGTGGCCATCACAGTCTCCTGACCTTAATATCATCGAGCCACTCTGGGGAGATCTCAAACGTGCAGTTCATGCAAGACGACCAAAGACTTTGCATGACCTGGAGGCATTTTGCTAAGACGAATTGGCAGCTATACCACCTGCAAGAACTCGGGGCCTCATAGACAATTATTACAAAAGACTGCACACTTTCATTGATGCTAAAGGGGGCAATACATAGTATTAAGAACTAAGGGTATGCAGACTTTTGAACAGGGGTCAGTTAATTATTTTCTTTGTTGCCATGTTTTGTTTTATGATTGTGCCATTCTGTTATGACCTACAGTTGGATGTGAATCCCATAAGAAATAAAAGATGTTTTGCCTGCTCACTCATGTTTTCTTTACAAATGGTACATATATTAACAATTCTCCAAGGGTATGCAAACTTTTGACCACGACTGTATATACACTACCGTTCAAAAATTTGGAGTCACTTAGAAATGTCCATGAAAACATACATGAAATGAGAATTGGAAATATAGCTAAATGAATAGGAAATATAGTCATTGACAGGGTTAGAAATAATGATTTTTAATTGAAATAATAATTGTGCCCTTCACTTTGCTTTTGTTAAAGAACCCCCCATTTGCATCAATTACAGCCTTGCAGACCTTTGGCATTCTAGTTGTCAATTTGTTTAGGTAATCTAAAGAGATTTCACCCCATGCTTCCTGAAGCACCACCCACAAGTTGGATTGGCTTGGAGGGCACTAACGTACCATACGGTCAAGCTGCTCCAACATCACCTCAATAGGGTTGAGACTGTGCTGGCCACTCCATTAGTTCTTGCATAGTTTGGAGCTGGGCTTTGTGTCATTGTCTTGTTGTAAGAAGAAATTGGCTCCAATCAAGTGCCGTAAACAAGGTATGGCATGGCGTTGCAAAATGGATCTTGAAGAAGAAAATCCTTCTTCAAGATCCCTTTTACCCCGTATAAATCTCCCACTTCACCACCACCAAAGCAGCCCCAGACCATTACATTACCTCCACCATGCTTGACAGATGGCATCAAGCACTCCTCCAGCATCTTTTCATTTGATATGCATCTCACGATGTTCTTCTTTGTGATCCAAACTCCTCAAACTGACATTTGTCTGTCCAAAACACTTCCAATCTACCTCTGTCCAGTGTCTGTGTTATCTTAATATTTTCTTTTATTGCCCAGTCTGAGATGTGGCTTTTTCTTTGCAACACTGCCTGGAAGGCCAGCATCCTGGAGACGCCTCTTAACTGTTGAGGTTGAGACTGGTATTTTGCAGGTACTATTTAATGAAGCTGCGGATCTGTGAGGCATATGTTTCTCAAACTAGAGACTAACGTATTTGTCCTCTTGCTCAGTTGTGCACCGGGGCCTCCCACTCTTTCTATTCTGGTTAGAGCCAAGAAGGGTTTTTGTACTGCATTTCCCTTCATTGCACATCTATACATTGCACATCTGTATGTCACATCTGTAACATACATTATGCTTAATACAAGTACATTTTATGCCCTCTTCTATTCGCACTTCTTGTTAGATGCTAATTGCATTTCGTTGTAGTGTACTTGTACTTGTTCAATTACAAAGTTGAATCTAATCTAAAAAAAATTATTGAGATATGCGCTCCACCAGTTAAATAAAACAAGTAGTCAGGATCACTTTGTGACTGGCAAGAGATCTTTCAAGTCACTTATCTGAGGATCGGGGTGAAAATAGATTTAATTTCTTACCGGTACTGACCTGTGGGTGCATGCACTTCCGTGTGCATTTTTTGTGCCTTATTAGCTAAGGATAGGCCTATTTGATGTGTCGATTCTTTATAATAACTTTATAATTCATTATAACAACTCCCCGTTATGTTGTGCACATCATGTATTGTGCAGATCATGCAGAACAACAATGTTATTTTGGCCTGCGAAAATTAGATTCTATTTGTCTTCTTTTGTCATTTTCAGTAGGAAAGGGTTAACAATTAGCATACAATATAAACAAAATTATAATTAGAAAGAGATATATGTATAATAATGTCCTATTCATATTTTCTACAATTTGCAGTTTTTTAACAGGTTTTTTCTGCATGCATCTCTCGTAGCTGCATGTCTTCTAGGATAAATATCATTGGTTTGTTTGAGCTCAACATCGTTTCAACAGCTCATTTTCCGCCTTAATGGAATGGACAGGTATTTGCATATAACGGGAAGTTGAGATGTGATCGGAATCCTTTTTTGTAAGCTACTAAGTGTAGATTGTGAGAAATCTGAGACTGGCCCAGCTATATTTAAAATGCAGGTGCAACATCAGTGGCCACTGCCAGACAGGTTAAAACAATTTAGCGGACTTAATGCAGCCTTAATGCATTTCTGTCTGGTATCCTAATTATTCGATTTTACAACAAATCAGACGGACGTTTTGGGTATCGGATAGAAATGTCACGGATACAGTTCGGCAGGGATATATATTTTGTGATACCACGAAGACCTCGACCTTAGGACACTTTCTTGACGGACAGTGAAGCACATTCAAGTGGTTCTAGGACGTTTATTCTTGTGCATCCTCCGGGAAGAGACCGATAATAGGCTGATGGAAATAATGGGTCTTTTCATAATTTAAGATTGCATTCTTGCAATGGAGAGTTTGGAGAAAGTTTTTTTAGTAAAATCTATACAATACAATTAGTGCGTATTTTATGTGCCTTATTAGCTAACGATAGGCCTATTTGATGTGTCGATTCTTCATAATAACTTTATAATTTATTATAACAGCTCCCGGTTATGTTATGCACATCATATATTGTGCAGATCATGTAGCAGGTAGTCAATGTTAGTTTGGCCCGCGCAAATGATATTCTATTTGTCTTCTCCTGTCACTTTCAGTAGGAAAGCGTTAACAATTAGCCTACAATATAAACAAAATTATAATTAGAAAATCAAAAGAGATATAATGTATAATGTATATCCTATTTTACACAATTTGCAGTTTGTTAACAAGTTTTTTCTGCATGCATCGTAGCTGCATGTCTTCTAGGATATCATTGGTTTGTTTGAGCTCAACATTATTTCAACTGCTTATTTTCCGTGGTAATGGAATGGACAGGTATTTGTATATAGCGGGAAGTGAAGACGCGATCAGAAGCTTTTTTGTAGACTACTAAGTGTAGTGGTTAGACTAGTACTGTTGTAAAAGAATTGAAAAACTAGTTTATTCTTTATATCATAACAATGCAATCCCAACTCATAACGACATTTAAGAATTTAATTTCGATTTTTATTGTAATTGACAATATTCTTCTATTTAAGCTAGCAGAGCCATTTGGCTTCATTGAACATACATTGCAGAGGATATTTAGTGGCCTAGTACAACGTGAGATGAGATGTGCCACTTGTAAAATTAAACAAGCAGTCAGAGAAACTTCAGCGACTGGCAGAATTTTTTCAAGTCACTCGTGAGGATTATTCCGATTTACGATTATCTCGATTATGGAATTTCTCCACGATTTTGTAATCGTGAGTATATACATCACGATTAGTAAAAAAATCGTCTATCGTCCCATCCCTAGGATCCAGTGTTGTACGAGATCTTCAGTTTCTTTGCAATTTCTCGCATGGAATAGCCTTAAGTTCTCAGAACAAGAATCGACTGATGCATTTCAGAAAAAAGTTATTTGTTTCTGACCATTTTGAGCCAGTAATCCAGATAATCAACTAGCCTAAAGAAGGCCAGTTTTATTTCTTCTTTAATCAGCACAACTGTTTTCAGCTGTGCTAACATAATTGCAAAATGGTTTTCTAATGCTCAATTAGCCTTTTAAAATGATTTTTAAAAGGCTCAATTAGCCTTTTAAAAATCTGAATTAGCAAACACAACAAGCCATTGGAACACAGGACTGATGGTTGCTCATAATGGGCCTCTGTACGCCTATACAGATGTTCCATTACGAATCAGCCATTTCCAGTTACAATAGTCATTTACAACATTAACAATGTCTACACTGTATTTCTGATTAATATTATGTTATTTTAATTGACATATAAGCGGTTTTCTTTTGAAAACAAGGACATTTCTAAGTGACCCCAAACTTTTGAACGATAGTGTATATTTAAAGTTATGCTCATCCCAGATATACAGGGGGGTGGTGTTGTAGCTAAATATAGTAGTGGTGGTGGTGGTGTTGTTGCCAATGGAAAATGCTTCTTTCCTGGAGAACTGGGATTTTATAGAAAACAGTTATATTATTATTGTAGACCTGAGTGTCGTTTTTATATCTCTGCCTACTGGTGAATACCAAATGCTGTGAACAACCTCCAACCTTTAAGTTATTCCTCGCCTCAAACCCCTGACATCTTTGAGCAATTAGGAATTTTATTTCTGGGTGGCATTTCTGTAAAAGGTTATTATGCCCAGCAAGGTTCTCAATTAAAGTAAATACGATCTCATACAACAGCAACATGGAAGTTAAAATAGTATTGGCGCATCCTTTAAGATTTCTTCAAATAAACTACCATTAACCCCACAAGTGGGCAATTGTTTAAGTAACTCAATTCATTTGGAAATGAACTATCCATGACTGTATGCTGTGGGATAGAGATGTCTGTTTAATTATTTCTTGATAAAGGCCAGCTGCTTTCAACAGGTGAGTTTCTTGGCTAAGTTTATCTTTGAAATTGTGAATATCAATTTCAAAGGTATAATTCTAAATTCCCAAACAATCCTATGTTTAGCACTTTCACCTTTAATAGTATGACCATCTATATATAATATGTATATTATATATGGGGTTATCCAAATGAAGTGTGACCTTAAATTTGCGTATTCATCTACCTAAATATTTTAAAGGGGCATTTCACCCATAGCAAATCTATGTAATGAACTAATTATAATGATACATTTTGTCATAAAAACATCAACTCAACAGTCTTGAACAAGCTAATTAAAATGTTGTGGTAGAATCTAATTCCTCTGTTTTGGTCTATTCATAAAATATTACAAGTTCTAAAATTTGTAGCAACCATAGACACTACCTTCCTAACAAAATGCTGATTGGAGAAAGAAAACTTTTATAACATGAAAAAGAAAAAAAATGTTTAAATGTATTTGAAACACCAATGTTGATCATCCCCATGTGTTGGTCTGTGACCTGGGTAAATTTGGTTTTATGTTTGATATTCAGAGTTTGCTTGTTCATAGCGCTCCCCAAAAACGTCCTACAAAGACGACAACGATATATATAGAATCAGCTGAAGGTAGAGAGCAAGGTACGCCCTTTGGTTTTTCCGTTTTCAAAAAACGATTTTACGTTAGTTTCAATGGAAGAATCTTACGTGGATGAGGCTAAGAGATCGTCTTAAAAGTGCATTCGGCAGAAATCATTGTTTAGACATTTTCTTTCTTCGTGCCAACTTCCATTTTTTCTCCACATTTACAATTAAAAAAAGTTATTATTTGTTTATACTAAATCATTTTACAGATGATATTATTACAGAGACATATTAGCTCTAAATCAATTAATACTTTGGTCACTGACCTTCCTTGTCACAATTCCTCCCTTATAATTGCTGTTTTTCCTTCTACTTTAATTTCTCATTCTAAACTGCAGTTTTCTGATAGCTCAAAACCCATATGGGCTAGGGATGTACAGAAAAGTTTGCTATGTTCGGAAATTATTTTGTACCCTTCTCCTGACTGATATCTTTCAACAATGAGATCCCTTTGATGCTTTGGAAGCTCTCTGCGGATCATGGCTTTTGCTCTGAGATGCAACTAAGAAAATGTCAGAAAATCCTACTAGAACACCTGAACTTTATTTGTGATTAATCAGAGTCACTTTAAATGATGGCAGGTGTGTAATGACTTCTATTTAACATGAGTTTGAATGTGATTGGTTAATTCTGAACATAGCCACAACCCCAGTTATAAGAGGGTGTGCACACTTATGCAACAAGGTTATTGTAAGGTTTTTATTTTTCATTTTTTCCCCCTCAAAGATTTCAGTTTGTTTTTCAATTGAATTGTTCACATTATAGGTTACATTAAAAGTGGAAAAAGTTCTGACATGATTTATCTTTGTCTCATTTTTTTACATCACAAAAACCTGGCATGTTCACAGGGGTGTGTAGACTTTTTATATCCACTGTACATGTCATCTGGATTGGAAGCTATTAAAAAAGTTAATGTTAATTAGGTAATAGGGTTATAATACTACAAATATTTAAACAATAAAGTACAGATAATGAATTTGGAAAAAAGAATATGGGTACCTTTCAGAAGAGAGTTACCGGAACACATCACACTTTTTTGTAGATCTCTAACTCATATGGATAGTGAGCTATTAAAAATAGTTGTTTGGAAAGATAAATTCCTGTAAATTCACTGAAATTGAAAATGAAATATCTTCAAATCTTCACTCTTGACAAGGAAGGTCAGTGAACAAAATGCTAGTGGTTTTAGAGGTACATGTCATTTGGATTGGAAGGACTGTATTGAAGTATAAATCCTGATAAAATCAACAAAATTGAAAATGGTAAATCTATGGCATGTACTCTAGACAAGGAAGGTTAGAGTCCAAAATGTAAGTGGTTTTAGAGGTACATGTCACCTGGACTGGAAACCATTAAAAAAAGTTAATGTAAATTAGGTAATAGAGTTGTATTTATAGATTTAAAAAAAAAATAAAATCAAGATAATGAATTTGGAAAAAATAAGAGGTGTACCTTTCAGAAGAGAGGTAAATGAACACACCACACTTGTTTGTAGATCTCTAGCTCATATGGATAGTGAGCTATTAAAAAACACATTGTATAGAAGGATCAATTCTGAAACAATCACCGAAATTTAAAAGGGCAGATCTAAAGGTCAGTGACCAAAATACGAGGGGTTTTAGATGTATGCCATCTCTATAGGAATCTCTTCAAAAAATGAAATATCAGCTTTAACAAAAATATACAGTATCTCACAAAAGTGAGTACACCCCTCACATTTTTGTAAATATTTGATTATATCTTTTCATGTGACAACACTGAATAAATGACACTTTGCTACAATGTAAAGTGGTGAGTTTATAGCTTGTATAACAGTGTAAATTTGCTGTCCCTTCAAAATAACAACACACAGCCATTAATGTCTAAACCGCTGGCAACAAAAGTGAGTACACCCTTAAGTGAGAATGTCCAAATTGGGCCCAAAGTGTCAATATTTTGTGGCCACCATCATTTTCCATTACTGCCTTAACCCTCTTGGGCATGGAGTTCACCAGAGCTTCGCAGGTTGCCACTGGAGTCCTCTTCCACTCCTCCATGACGACATCACGGAGCTGGTGGATGTTAGAGACCTTGCGCTCCTCCACCTTCCATTTGAGGATGTCCCACAGATGCTCAATAGGGTTTAGGTCTGGAGACATGCTTGGCCAGTCCATCACCTTTACCGTCAGCTTCTTTAGCAAGGCAGTGGTCGTCTTGGAGGTGTGTTTGGGGTCGTTATCATGTTGGAATACTGCCCTGTGGCCCAGTCTCCGAAGGGAGGGGATCATACTCTGCTTCAGTATGTCACAGTACATGTTGGCATTAATGGTTCCCTCAATGAACTGTAGCTCCCCAGGGCCGGCAGCACTCATGCAGCCCCAGACCATGACACTCCCGCCACCATGCTTGACCGTAGGCAAGACACACTTGCCTTTGTACTCCTCACCTGGTTGCCACCACACACGCTTGACACCATCTGAACCAAATAAGTTCATCTTGGTCTCATCAGACCACAGGACATGGTTCCAGTAATCCATGTCCTTAGTCTGCTTGTCTTCAGCAAACTGTTTGCGGGCTTTCTTGTGCATCATCTTTAGAAGAGGCTTCATTCTGGGACGACAGCCATGCAGACCAATTTGATGCAGTGTGCGGTGTATGGTCTGAGCACTGACAGGCTGACCCCCCACCCCTTCAACCACTGCAGCAATGCTGGCAGCACTCATACGTCTATTTCCCAAAGACAACCTCTGGATATGACGCTGAATACGTGCACTCAACTTCTTTGGTCGACCATGGCGAGGCCAGTTCTGAGTGGAACCTGTCCTCTTAAACTGCTGTATGGTCTTGGCAACCGTGCTGCAGCTCAGTTTCAGGGTCTTGGCAATCTTCTTATAGCCAAGGCCATCTTTATGTAGAGCAACAATTCTTTTTTTCAGATTCTCAGAGAGTTCTTTGCCATGAGGTGCCTTGTTGAACTTCCAGTGACCAGTATGAGGGAGTGTGAGAGCGATAACACCAAATTTAACACACCTGCTCCCCATTCACACCTGAGACCTTGTAACAATAACGAGTCACATGACACCGGGGAGGGAATATGGCTAATTGGGCCCAATTTGGACATTTTCACTTAGGGGTGTACTCACATTTGTTGCCAGCGGTTTAGACATTAATTGCTGTGTGTTGAGTTATTTTGAGGGGACAGCAAATTTACACTGTTATACAAGCTGTAAACTCACTACTTTACATTGTAGCAAAGTGTCATTTCTTCAGTGTTGTCACATGAAAAGATATAATCAAATATTTACAAAAATGTGAAGGGTGTACTCACTTTTGTGAGATACTGTATGTTTAAAATTATAGATTTGTTTAATAACACAAAAAGTGTCTGTACCTATGATTTTCCTGGGGCAGGTATTATTAGGTTGACAAAATAAAATATTTTTTAGTCATATTCTCACTTTTATGACGGTCTCTAAACTACTGAATCGACATTCGACAGCGAATTGCAAGATTTTGGCCTCTGCTAAAGGAAACGTTTGATTTTCGATAAAATCAAAGGGTGTACCTTGCTCACTACCCTCTTCCAATTCTATATATTTCACTGTCGTCTTGGTATGCTTTTTTTGGGAAGAGGTATTGACGATCAAACTCCGAATATCAAACATAAACCAAATATACCCCGGTCCCTGACCGAACATTTTTTAACATCTTGCTGGCATCAAATTCAAAATGGGCATGTATTTTTCCAAAAAACCAACATGTTTCAGTTTCAACATTTGATATGTTGTTTTTGTACTATTTTCAATTAAATATAGTGATAAATGATTTGCACATCATTGCATTCAGTTTTTATTGGCATTTTATGCAGCCTTACAACTTTTTTGGAAACGGGGTTGTACCTCGGCAACAGGATCCGCCAATCAGCAGAGCCTGATTGTACATGTAATTAGTTTGTGCCAGTCTTAAAACAAATATGTCAGTATATTACTTATATTACTCTTTTATCATTGCTGATTAACTACTGACTGGCAATGTTTGGTGGTACAGCTCTGATCTGGTGAAGACTACTTGTGCCATGTTTTGCACTGCAATAGGATTTACAGCTGTCACCTGTTTGACTGTGGCCTTGTGAGATTGTTTGTGTCACATCGAAGTGTTATTCATATTAAGATTACATCCATAGCATAGCATCTGATAATGTCCGCGGATGCCGAAAATTGGGTTATAATTCGGTTAAGTTTACCAGACCTTTTACACACAAGTAGAAAAAGCACAGACTTCATTATTTCTCAACTTTCCACTAAATCTGGTTGTTCAGTGAAGAACACCATCATTTGTTGTACAATAGCTTGAATAACATCAAAGTAACTGCATATACATTTGTTAATTCAGTAAAATGCTGGCCACATCTCAATAGTTAATTCCAAAGGAATGATTTTCAACAAGCAATGCACAAATCAATAGAATTAACCTACTTATTTGCCACTTTGGTCCTGTTAAACTGTTGTGGCCCAAATGCGACTAATTAATACATTATTCAATCGTATTTTAACACGTTTCACCTGGCAGGAAAATCCAAATAATATCCAGCTACCCTAAAATAATTTGTATTTTCTGATTATTATGATTAACTATGTTATACAAATAAGTAAATAGGTGTGCAAAATAGGTAAAAACCATAGGTACAAACGGACTAAAATCTAGTGCTTGGGAGAGGTTATTCCTGCTCATGCAGGCTACATTATTATGTATATACTAAGTACTTTCCATCAAACATCATTTTCACGATCATTCATCCTATCTGATCTCACCATTTACACTCATTTTAGTCAAATGGGATGAAGAGCAAATGTTAACCACTGGCACTGTCCCTTCCTTCTTTCAATATCGTGATTCTTTCCTTCAACGTTTGTAATAGATGTTTTTTAAGACATGCCAGGTTTCTGTCTAGGTTAGGTAATTAGATTGTCAACACAATAAGTCAATTTACTCTAAACATGACCGTAAAGTCGTCATCTTGAAAGGGAAGTCACATTTTATACATGACATGAGCCTATTATAACCACTCTTTCATCTTCAAAATTGCCGTGATATTGGAGGCGGTGGAATCGTTTTTCCGGTGAGCTGCCGACTTTATCGAGAAAGTAGCATCTCTTTTCCCAGTCCCACCGCAGTCGACGGGAAGATTTGAGCAAACCAGCGTCTGCGGGGGAGGGGAGGCGCTGGAAGCCTCCGAAATATAACAGGAAAACAACGAGGAAAGCGTGAAAGGAATACTTTTAGAAATACGAACACGTGGAAGAACGACGGAGACTTAACTTAGACTGAAAGAGCTGCTAATTTAAGAGTCATATACGGGCTATATATGATTGTCTCACAATTGTTAGCCTAAACTTAAGAACTCAATTGGAGTAGGCTGTTGGTGGTATTGCGATGAGCTCTCTCTGTCGGCGCATATCAATATAAAACTTTCATTTTGTCGCCTGGAAGTAGCTGCGCACAATATTTAGAAAAAGAGAAAAAGGTCAGAATGGAAAGTCCTGGTAGAAGAACGGAGGCATTGAGGTGGACGTTCATACGGGACTCACTTCTACTTTGTCTGTTCGCGGGTAAGATTTCGTTTATTTGTGGTTGTCTAGGCTGATTATATCCTCTTCAGCGGAGTGCAGAAGTTTATACTTTCTCTCCAATTCATTTGTATTGATAATTTCAAGTTATCAACAAGAATGTGTTTCTGACAATCACTTCATGTTTCATTACTTGTAAATATGAAGTTATCACCCATTGTCTCGACGGTTTAAGTTAAACAAAACATGGTCAGAAGACGCCGATCATTAAGATACTAATCGTACGTCTACTCTAGTCAATGGTAAAACGTCTGGTTAACGAAAATTCGAGCTACAACTACAAAAAACTTGCTCTGTAGTGATTGCAGGACTATAGTGCCTTTGTTCCTAGCTTGTCAAGCAACAGGACCCGGGGGTAAGGAGCTGAGACCTCATGGGACCACCCATATAGGTTCTCATGCTGGAGGATATGTAGCCTACTCAAAGTACCTACAATAGTTTTTACACTGCAGGCATATGGTGCGGTTCCAAATGGCACCCTGTTCCCTATAGTACACAACGCTTTACGAGACTCCTTATAAAAGCCACTGGCTGCTAACTAATGAGGCAATATGAGTTCCATGTATAGTGTGTTGCATTGGCTGTTATAGAGGGGGTGGAAAATAGTCTTGCTGGATGTAGAACACAGTGCTCCACGATTTCACATTATATTTGTAACTTTACAAACTCTTGAGTATTTCGTACAGTACATTCACTGTGGCACAGAATAGTTTTTACACAAAAAGTATCCTTTGTGGGGAATGGGAAATATTGTGTGGTTGGAATTATTACACAATCCCGGTCAAAGATGAGCACAAGTAAATCAACAACAACATCAAAATAGGATTTTTTTTCTCTACATTGACTTAAGCTCTAACCATTTCTATCATTTCTTAGTGTGGTCCACCTTATAATATTCTTTAACTTATGTAAAATATTATTTAAATACTCATTTTGTTAGTTTTTTATTTTTCCCCACATATTTTTCCCCACATATTGTATATACACAATACACACTATAGACACCGCAAACTTATTTTGAAGGCAGAATACGAACATCGGAAATCTTATTGTTGCTGCCGAATCTGTTTCCAGCGTGACGCTAATCGGTTGTGGCCGATTGTACCTGTAGAGTTGTGACAGTTGGTTAGCTAGCTAGCTTGCTTGCTTCTTACCTTTGGTTGTCGATGGCTACCTTTATAGTAATGTGACTGCCACTTACTGACTGTTCAAAACAAATGTGCGCGTGCACAGACCACAGCCAGTTATGTTTCTTTGACCTCACTAGCTTGATACTCCGAAAGTCGTGTGCAGGACGTTGTTGCTCGACGTTGTTGCTCAGCTCTGTTGCTAACGCGATAGTAAACTGCAGGCGATGGTGCACTGTCCTCATCTTGGCAAAAAAATGTATATCAGAAAATTATTCTGTTTAAATGTGGCAGTGCATCACAAGATACCAGCGGCGGGCTGCCGCTGTTGTTACAAGAGGGAAACACTACAGTGCATTTGTTAAGTGTTCAGACCCCTTCACTTTTTCCTTATTTAGTTAATTCTAAAATACTAATTGTTACTCATTCTAAAATAGATTTTTATCGATTTTCCTCAACTACATACAGTACCCTATAATGACAAATCAAACATTTTTTATAATGTTTGCAAATTATTAAAATTAAACTGAAATCACATTTACGTAAGTATTCAGACCTTTGCTATGATGCTTGAAATTGAGTTCAGATGCATCCTGTTTGCACTGATCATCCTTGATATCTCTACAACTTGATTGCAGTCCACCTGTGGTAAAGTCAATTGATTGCACATGATCTGTAAAGTCAAACACTTGCCTTTATAAGATCCCACAGTTTACAGTGTATATCAGTGCAAAAACCAAGACAAACATTTCTGCAGCATTGAAAGTCCCCAACGACACAGTGCCCTCTATTGTTTCTAAGTGGAAGAAGTTTGGAAACACTAACACTCCTTCAAGTGTTGGCTGCCCAGCCAAACTGAGTAATCAGTGGAGAAGGGCTTTGGTCAGAAGGGCCTTGTTGAGGGAGGTGACCAAGAACCCGATCTGACAGAGCTTAGCTTTCTGTGTGGAGATAGAACTTTCCAGAAGGACAACCAGCACAACACTGATCAGGCCTTTAGGGTAGAGTGGCCAGACGGAAGCTGCTCCTCAGCAAAAAAAAGGGCACACCATCCCACTTGGACTTTCCCAAAAGGCACCTAAAAGACTCTCATACCACACGAAACACGATCGAACTCTAGCCTGAATGCCAAGCGTCACATCTGGAGAAAATCAGGCACCGCGTATCACTGGGAGGGCGGGGGGGGGGGGTGTGTTATTTACAAAATGTTCTAAAAAACTGGTTTTGCTTGGTTGTTAAAATGGTAGTGTGTAGATTTGTAGAAAAAATCTATTTCATCCATTTTAGAATGAGGCTGTAATGTAATAAAATAACCGCATTTGTAGGCTAATCTTGTAAGTTCAAACATATTTTTGTGGCCTTGGAAAATCATACAGTTGTGCTCATAAGTTTGCATACCATGGCAGAAATTGACATTTTGGCATTGATTTTGAATATTTAAGGATAGTGATCATATGAAGCCATTTATTATCACATAGTTGTTTGGCTCCTTTTTAAATCATAATTATAACAGAAATCACCCAAATGGCCCTGATCAAAAGTTTACATACCCTTGAATGTTTGGCCTTGTTACAGACACACAAGGTGACACACACAGATGAAAATGGCAATTAAAGGTGAATTTCCCACACCTGTGGCTTTTTAAATTGCAATTAGTCTGTGTATAAATAGTCAATGAGTTTGTTAGCCCTTACGTGGATGCACTGAGCAGGCTAGATACTGAGCCAGGGGGAGCAAAAAAGAACTGTCAAAAGACCTGTGTAACAAGGTAATGGAACTTTGTAAAGATGGAAAAAGATATAAAAAGATATCCAAAGCCTTGCAAATGCCAGTCAGTACTATTCAATCACTTATTAAGAAGTGGAAAATTCAGGGATCTCTTGATACCAAGCCAAGGTCAGGTTAGACCAAGAAAGGTTTCAGCCAAAACTGCCAGAAGAGTTGTTCGGGATACCAAGAAAAACCCACAGGTAACCTCAGGAGAAATACAGGCTGCTCTGGAAAATGACGGTGTGGTTGTTTAAGGAGCACAATATGACGATACTTGAACAATAATGAGCTGCTTGGTGGAGTTGCCAGAAAGAAGCCTTTACTGCGCCAATGTCACAAAAAAGCCTGGTTTATTATATGCCCGACAACACCTTGACACGCTTCACAGTGAACAGATTACCATCACCACTGTGAAGCGTGGTGGCTCACTGATGTTTTGGGGGTGTGTGAGGTCTAAAAGCACAGAGAATCTTGTGAAAATTGATGGCAAGATGAATGCATCATGTTATCAAAATATATGTTATATTTTTTGTCATG
Organism: Esox masquinongy; assembly: GCA_016801175.1. Taxonomy (NCBI): domain Eukaryota; kingdom Metazoa; phylum Chordata; class Actinopteri; order Esociformes; family Esocidae; genus Esox; species Esox masquinongy. The sequence goes on along the minus strand of JACXGI010003401.1, from coordinate 22,002 downwards.
TTTTGTTTTATTATTGTGCCATTCTATTATGACCTACAGTTGAATGTGAATCCCATAAGAAATACAAGACATGTTTTGCCTGCTCACTCATGTTTTCTTTACAAAACATGAGTGAATATATTACCAATTCTCCAAGGGTATGCAAACTTTTGAACGCAACTGTGTCAGCTATTTAACAAACTGAAAAAGATGCTGAAAGTCTTTGAAATACACACACACCAGTAAGCACAAACATTTGAGAAAAACATGGAGGACCAAAGGGGTCAAAATGAAATAATTAATTAAACAAATATTATTTTAAGTGTCACATTAATCAGAAATATTTTTATAAGGCCTCTTTAAAATAGTTATATGATATTTCATAATAATACATTATATTTCCTAATATTTTTATTTTCATCAAAACGTATTTCATAAAATCATGGCCTTTTTCATAATATCCCGACCAACACCCTGAGAAAATCGCGATTTCGCAGACTGCGTGGATACCGTGAAATCAGCCAAACACCGCAAAATGCATTTTTTTTTATTTCCATTTATAAATGTTAGTTCATATTAACACGCATTACCTACAAGCTCTGCAGTCACAGTAAGTTACATACGTACTGTGTATTGCATACTGTAGCCCTTGTGGTCATGTGACTTTGACACTTCTGCGTAGAACAATCATTCTTGTCATATGACTTTTGAATTCTACACGGTAACAGTCACAAAATGGATCTCAAAAAAAGCAAAAAACGTGTCTGCCGTAGATTGTGTAAAGCAATATCCAACAGGAGCCTTGCATAGCCACGAAGGTAAGCTCTTCTGTAGCTCCTGTAACGTTACTGTAGATTACTACAGAAAATCTTCTGTTGACCGGCATATGGAGTCCAATATTCACCAAAATAAAAAGGCCAAAATTTAATCCAATACAGCAACTACAGCTCTTGCGAAGAAACAAACAACAGTATCTTCCTTGTTTCAAAAGTCCACCGAGAAGTACGAAACTCCCTAAATTTTGATCTGACTCAGGCATTTGTTTGCAAATATCCCCCTTGAAAAACTAGACAACCAAAAGCTTTGTGATTTTTTTCAGGAGGAATGTAGCAAATGGTGGTGCGATTCCGTCATCCAGCCAGCTGAGACGTGAAAACTTACCTAAAGTTGCCGAGTGTCACATGCAGGAGATTAATTGTTGAAGCAGTCTGGCTGTGTGTCTGTAGTCACTGACGAATCAACTGATGCCCAAGATCAGTATGTGTTATGTGTTGTTTGTTTTGCAAGGACTAAACGATGAACCTGACTCAGAACTGAAAGCTGTCCTCGCTGATACAGTTTACCTACAGGCTGTTAATTACAATACAGTTGCTGCTTTTTTGCAATGGAATGCAGCAGTGATCTTTCTCTGACTGTTTTTTGGAGGTCTGCAGAGTCACGCTTTGCTAACATTGCAAAACTTGCCAGGTGAAACTCTGTCGATGCTGGGCTAAGCGTTTCGGCACATGGGTAGGTTTTTACAGCTCAAAGACCATTCATGAAAGAGCACACGGTAAACCATCTGACGATGCTCAAGTTTAATGCAAAAATATAAAAAAAGAAGAAAAAAAGACGGACAATTCCTGGACTGTATGTAGTTATTTTCTGATTAATCCTTTTAAAATGTTAAATTATTCATAAGTTTAATTCAAGTTCAGTCACTGCATTTTTTTTAAACTAATGGCGACTGAAAAACACTATCCACCACAGAGGACATACTTAGAAGGGAGATTAGCGCCATCTACAGTTCAAGGTCAGAATTTTTCCATATTATTTTTTGCGGTTAAATAAAAATATATTTTGTACACTTTGTATTAGTTCCGTGCATATTCCGTGAAAAATGATACTTTACCCGCGAACCTGCCGTGATTTTTTTTTAAAAGTCGCAATTTTCTCAGGGCCCTAATCATGACCTATTTCATAATTTCATGGCGTATTTCAACATTTAATGGCATATTTTGACATTTAATGACATATTTCAGCATTTAATTTACTTTTTCAACATTTAATGCCATATTTAAAAGTGTATTTCATGATCACAAGGGATATGTCAATCAATGCAAGTGGGTGGTCTTTAGCCGCTGATAGGCTCATCCAGCAACACTAGCTTCACCAACAGTTGCTCGTTTGTGGGCATTCAAACAGGATTTTGCAGCATTAGCGGTTGTACTGAATTATTGTAATTCATCAAGTTTGTATGAAGAAAGTCCTGGCAAAATCACTATTATTATGTACATATTTGGCAATAGAAATGCTAAAGCAAACAAATGCTGGTTGTCATTGCCAGTGAGGTTGTTAGGCCTGGGCTTCCGGGGCTATTGAGCCCAGAGTCTTTTAGGAATAGTCCTGGTTCTTTTGACACAATTCCAAAAATAAAATGAAGATGTTTGCTTGTTTTTGAGCTGACATTAAGGTAGATGGGATGGGGCTAAGAAACAAACTCTAAGGGAGCAGACGTTTTCATAGCGCACACTTTGGTTAAATTTCGCAGGGTTGTTACTTGCTAAACATAGTATCGCGTTTGTTTCACCAACGAAGCGCACCTGTTTTGGCAGTGTGACTCGCGAAGGAAGCAAATCGGTGTTGCGTGTAGTGGAGAAAAACAATAACAATAATAAAAATATTACATCCAGTGCTTTAGTTCGCTTGATATTTGCTACAGTAACATGTAGTGCTAACACAAGCAAGAGCAAAAGAGACGCATCCAGATGGCTCCCACCATATTGTCTAATGTTGTTATGTGTATTTTTACGAAATATCATACCATTATTTTTAAAAGGGGCATTATAAAAAATATTTCATAATAATATGCCACTTAAATAATATATTAATTTAATTAGTTATTTAATTATTTATATAATTATTTCATTTTGACCCCTTTGGTCTTCCATAAAAACAGACCAGTGGCGTGTCCAGGATTTTATCCATGGGGTGGCAGAGGGGGGGTAAGAGCACAATATGGGGTGGCACCACCTAATTTATAAATAGGCAAACGTTTTATTTGCAGAATATCTTGAAACTTTGTAATAACATGAATGACCAAATAAATACATTCTTGTACTGGCTTCATATTAGCTATATAGTTTGTGATACTTGTTAGATTTTGGTTACAATACCTAGAATGCAAAATATTCTGAAATAATGATAAGTCAGCATTAGTTAATGATTAATTATTCCTATATGAAATGTCATAGGAGGTGATTTAAAATATAATATAGAATTTACCTACAGTACTTCGTAAATGCAAACATTATTCAAATAATCACAATATAATAGACACATTAATTTGTACATATAAATGCATTTATTTTACAATATATAATTTTGATGGCATAGTATTGGTAGAAATGTGTTTAACTTACTTGCATACCTAAAAAAGAATATGTTTGGAAAAAAAAAAGTGGCTCAGACACATTTACCTATTTATTACCTTAAAAATTAGGATTCAAAATGTATTAATAACCAGCCAGCAACTTGAACACCAAAACAAATAAAGAAAACAAATAAAGGCTGTAAAATATCCTCCACAGAACACATTACATGGGTAAATTGAATGTGAGTGCTGACATCACATTCATACATGAGGTACCCTGCAGATTGATGCAATATGTCGGAAAACCCCCAGAGAATTTACATAGACAAACAACCACATATTTACAACAAGGTCTCGTACCTCTTCTGCAAACTTCTTGCATTTACTGATTATCTCACTCTACAAGATGCACAATGGAATAAGGCCAACAAAAAAAAAAAATAAATAAAATAAAAACCTACTGCCAAATTTATTCATAGATTCACTCTCAATGAAACAATTCAGAAGAGCTGAATACGACGGTTACTATGCTTTCCAGAAAAGTGTCTTATGAATTCATCCATGTCTATAGCTTTTGCACGCTGAGATTCAATACTAAGTATTGCCAAATTACTTAGTCTGCTATCTAATCTGGTGGAGCGCAAGTGAGTTTTTACACGTTTTAGTGTAGAGAAGCTGCGCTCACATGTGGCACTGCTAACTGGTAGTACAACAGCTATCTTTGACAGACGGAAAAGTTCAAAGAAGACCTCTTTAAAAAGGTTCCAAAAACGTAGTAAACTCAATTAAAGTAGTAGGAGTGTCCTGTCCATCTGCCTTTTTCCTGCTAAGAATCCTTCTGGTCTGATATTACTCGTGTTTCAGGTCCTCAACATCTGAAGAGTAAGCCTGTGCTATGGTGACAATGCTGTCCTCATCCAAAAAAGTGCTGCTTGAGGGATTAAGTGCCTGGATACCTTTCATGATTCCACAGTTAGGTGTTTCACAAAAACTATCTACCTCTCCAATCATGGAGTCAATGACTGGGTAGTACACATGTAATTTAAAGGCATCTTTACTGTCTACCTCATTGAGCTGTCCAACTGTAGATAATACCACACAACCCTGCAGTGTTCTGGCTAGTTGTCTTTTTCGCTTCTGGTGGCTTCTGTCTGTCGATGCAATTTTCACGTCTTGATAATCTCTTCCCAGAGGTTGTTGAAGTAAGCCTCACTTCGGTAGTCTTCAAAGGTCTGTTTAAGTGCTTTGATGAGATCAACTGATTTGAACGATCTAGTATGGGTAACTGAAGCATGTCTAATTTTTGTGCTACCAAGAACTTTCTTAAAGACTGACAGAATCCCTATGAAATTCAAATCAATTTGAGCAAGTAGCCCCCTAGCTTCTACAGCTCTACCAGGGTGGCCATCCTCAGAAATGTCCTCAAGCACTCTTTTCACTGCTGACAAACAATCCATTAGGTTTCGACATGCTACATACCGGCAGGCCCACCTGCTGTCACTTTTCCTTTGGAGTTCTCTTGGTGCACCTTCAAACATTTGCACTTGGTGCACCTTTGCACTTCAAGCCACTTGTGGTGAACATAGGAACCAGACATGAAGACATATACAGTGGATGTAAAAAGTCTACACACCCCTGTTAAAATGCCAGGTTCTTGTGATGTAAAAGAATAAGACAAAGATAAATCATGTCAGAACTTTTTCCACCTTTAATGTGACCTATAACGTGAACAATTCAATTGAAAAACAAACTGAAATCTTTGAGCGGGAAAAATAAAAAATAAAAAACTCACAATAACCTGGTTGCATGAGTGTGCACACCCTTAAACTAATACTTTGTTGAAGCACCTTTTGATTTTATTACAGCACTCAGTCTTTTTGGGTAGGAGTCTGTTAGCATGGCACATCTTGACGTGGCAATATTTGCCCACTCTTTTTGCAAAAGCGCTCCAAATCTGTCCGATTGCGAGGACATCTCCTGTGCAGAGCCCTCTTCAGATCACTCCACAGATGTTCAATTGGATTCAGGTCTGGGCTCTGGCTGGGCCATTCCAAAACGTTAATCTTCTTCTGGTGAAGCCATGCTTTTGTGGAATTGGATGTGTGCTTTGGGTCGTTGTCGTGCTTAAACATGAACTTCATCTTCAGCTTTTTAATGGACGCCTGAAGGTTTTGTGCCAAAATTGCCTGGTATTTGGAACTGTTCATATTTCCCTCCACCCTGACTAACGCCCGGGTTCCAGCTGAAGAAAAACAGCCCCAAAGCATGATGCTGCCACCACCATGCTTCACTGTGGGTATGGTGTTCTTTGGGTGATGTGCAGTGTTGTTTTTGTGCCAAACATACCTTTTGGAATTATGGCCAAAAAGTTCAACCTTGGTTTCATCAGACTATAACACATATTCCCACGTGCTTTTGGGAGACTTGATGTTTGTTTTTGCAAACTTCAGCCGGGCTTGGATGTTTTTCTTTGTAAGAAAAGGCTTCCGTTTGCCACCCTACCCAATAGCCCATTCATATGAAGAATACGGGAGATTGTTGTCACATGTAGCACACAGCCAGTACTTGCCAGAAATTCCTGCATGTCCTTTAATGTTGCTGTAGGCCTCTTGGAAGCCTCCCTGACCAGTTGTCTTCTCGTCATTTCATCAATTTTGGAGGGATGTCCAGTTCTTGGTAATGTCTCTGTTGTGCCATATTTTCTCTACTTGTGTGAACACTGTGTTCCATGGTATATCTAATGCTTTGGAAATTCTTTTGTACCCTTCTCCTGACTGATATCTTTCAACAATGAGATCCCTCTGATGCTTTGGAAGCTCTCTGTGTGGACCATGGCTTTTGCTCTGAGATGCAACTAAGAAAATGTCAGGAAAATCCTACTAGAACAGCTGAACTTCATTAGTGATTAATCAGAGTCACTTTAAATGATGGCAGGTGTGTAGTGACTTCTATTTAACATGAGTTTGAATGTGATTTGTTATTTCTGAACACAGCCGCATCCCCAGTTATAAGAGGGTGTGCACACTTATGCAACCAGGTTATTGTAAGGTTATTATTTTTCAGTTTTCCCCCTCGAAGATTTGTTTGTTTTTCAATTGAATTGTTTACTTTATAGGTCACATTACAAGTGGAAAGAATTCTGACATGATTTATTTTTGTCTCATTCTTTTACATCACAAAAACCTGGCATTTTAACAGGGGTGTGTAGACTTTTTATATCCACTGTAGCCTTTCCAATAATGAAAAAAAACATGCCGCATGTGAAACTGACTTCACACAGTCTACAAGAACTAAATTCAAACAGTGTGCATTACAATGCACATAAAATGCATGTTTGGCCACTTCCTTAGTTCTACTTTGTACTCCAGAATGCCGACCACTCATCACAGAAGCACCATCATACCCTTGACCTACAAGATTTCTCCTGTACTCCAATCCACATCTCTCTAAGCATCTGATTATTGTTTTTGTTAATCCTGCAGCATCTAACTGCTCTGCTTCTTGGAATTCCAAAAAACTTTCATGTACCATGCCATTATAATAGTACCTCAGCACAAAGGCCACCTGTTCCTTTTTCTTGATGTCCTTTGACTCATCAGCTATAGCAGCAAATTGTTCACTCCCTTTCACATCTTTGATAATTTCATCTTGCGCTTATTCCTGTTAAGCATTCAAGGATTTCATTTTGAATGGTGTTGCTTGTGCATTTAGCATTTTTTGCTTGTTGTGTTTATTGTTTTTTCACATTTGGATCGTGTTTACCAACTAAATGTAAAATTTCAATGAAATTCCCTCTGTTTGTTGATGATGCTGAGTCATTGTGACCGTGCTGTGCAATGTCCTGTGTAGCTGTTAGGAGAAGAACTTCAGCTAAGGTTTTAACATAGTTCTGGTTTTCCATTACCTTTTTTTTTATGGTTATCACTCATCAGACCTAATAGTGATGTGTTGTTTTCCCCCATTCTTTTATTCTCAACCCATGTAGCAATTGCATTGATATGGGCTTCTGACTTGGCATGCAAGATGAAACCACCGTCTTTAAAAGTAGCCTTCCTCCAGTTTGAATAACCATTTAATGAATTAAAGACACTATTAGCAGCATTTACGTGTGAGAAATGTCTGCAAGGAAAGCAGTATGTAGCATCCTACTGTGAGTACTGTGAGTACTCTAGCCACGTATGTCCTTTGTACCACTCACTGCGAAAACTTCTCCTTGCTTACAATTACCCTGGGACCAAATTATACACCCACTACCCTCTTCATTAGGTACAACTTTTCAACTGCTTGTTAAAGCAAGTATCTAATCTGCCAATTACGTGGCAGCAAATCAATGTATTTAGTTATGTAGATATGGTCAAAGCAGCCTGCTGAAGTTCAATTCAAGCATCATATTGTGGAAGAAAGGTGATTTTAAATGACTTGTAACATGGCATGGTTGTTGGTGCCAGACGGGCTGGTTTGAGTATTTCAGAAAGTGCTGATCTACTGGGATTTACCCGCACAAGAAAAAATATCCAGTGATATACCACAAAGAATTAAGTCAGTTATGGGCCAAAGGTGGTCCAACATACTTGCAAGGTATAGCCTAATGAAGTGGTCAGTGACTATATATTTTCTGATGTACTTTGTAATTTCTTAGCAACATAAAGTTTACAAAAATATGTAATTGCCCTTATTGAACTAACATGAATCACAAATATTTAAAGTTTTCAGCTGTTGCTAAATTAACCTACCATGCGATCCTACTGGACTCCTTGTAGGTGCAGCCTTGACACTGCCCTCAGCCTGCCTATCTTGCTTCTCCATCTCATCTAGCTCTTCCATCTCCTCCACTTGTGCCTCTCTGTCCTCTGTGTCTCTCTCCTCCACTATGCCATCTCTCCCTTTCTGTCATTTTCTCCTCCACTTCATCATTCTCTTCCACTTCATCCTTTTCTTACTCCACTTCATCCCTCTCTAATACCTCTGCTTCCTCTCCCTTCTGTTTCTTCTGGCCTTTCCTGCTCTCTTCCTTGCTCTCCATCGCCCTCCCTCAATTTCTTAACAAAGAAATTTGAAATGTCTCCCTTTCTCTTCATTTGTCAATCTGTGACACGCACAACACAGCAAACAACAAATACATCTTAATGATAACGATGACTCAGAATGAAAATTGTATATCATAATTACTTTGCAGGTGTTCATGTGAAATATGTACCCAGCAGCGTTAACTAGCATTGGTTGTTGCTGCATAAGGCAGCTAGCTAGTTAGGTAGGCATGCAATTGGGATTCGTACTAGCTAGTCTAGTCACCAATGTTCACCTTTGTCATAGGCCTACCAAATTTTTATTATGCAATGAAAGTACATTCAACTCTTGGACAAGTAAAAATTCCATCTCACTGTCATGACTGGAGTTGAGCAGGACCCAAGCGTGGACATGAAGTGCATTAAAAGACTTTTAATGAAGGAACGGATGGCAAGTAAACACAAGAAAACGGCAGGCAGGCAAATACACGGACTGGTGGCGGGGACAGACATAAACTAGGCATACAACACAATGACTGACAAAGGGCTAACAGAAGAGGGCAAACTATATAGGGAGCTAACAAGAACTAAACGACAAACAGGTGAAAACAATCGGAACAAAAGGGACAAGGCACGTTCAGAAACAAAAGACAAAAACCAAACAAAACAGGCTACGTACAAAACCAGAAGCACAAAACGAAAAAGAACCAAACAGAACCTAACACACTTGCCCTAAGGACATGTTGTAAATGTTTTTAATGTCAACCCGATTATACAATTCTCAGATTTTGAAAATGTGTGATTCTTCCAAGATCGACATATTGTTGGTGACATGTGCAATAAAGCTAGCTAGCCAGAAAGCTTACATTACCTCAGTTAGACAAAAGTAAACTGCAAAGTAGCCTATCCTTTAAAATCACAAACTTCTGCGCTAATGAGTACTACCTAAATAAACAAATATAGTGACTTATTTGTGCGCAGAGCAAGTAATTAAAAATATGTATTTCAGCACTAATGCAGCCATGATGTAAAACCTAATGTTACTGATCAGAGTTCTCAAAAAGCGTTAAGGTGTGTTTTTATTCAACTATTGGGAGGTCGAAACTTTCCAGCCCCAGTTGCTCACTATCCAAAACAGAGAGGTTTGATTCAGTTAAGCACTAAATAAGTCAGCTTAAGCTATTTATCGATAACTAGCAAGCTTACCTGCATGTAGCCCAATCTTGATTGTTCTTAGTTGCGCCTCTGCTAGTAGCAAATCATGTGATGTGTGACGCTGATTGATTGGTTGAAAAAATATTGGTTGCCATGGTGAAATCACTCTGTGGAAACTATGATGTCACTTTTACATGTTATTTTAAAATTTACACCCAAACATATGAACAAAAAAATATTTTTTCATCAATGACAATGTGAGCTATAGCTTTCTTAGTAATGTAATACATTTTCGGGTCAAAAGTTTGGGTGGCAATTGGGGTGGCAAGGCTAATTTCAAGGGTGGCAGCTGCCACCCCATGCCACCCATGTAGCCACACCCTTGCCTGTGACTTGGTTTAAAGATTTGCGGGCATGCTCTACCTTACTAAATCTTAATTCAGGACATGGAGACTATGGGCTGCATTCAAATATGCATTCAAATACTCTATAATTCTGTCAATGCTTCTATTCCTTATACCAGCAGCTCTCCAGGAGTGCGTTGCTGTAACGTTCAGTGCTTCAGCTTTATTCTGCTCACACAAACATGCGCACACACACACTCCTCACTAAACCAGCTCTAACAAAAGGACAGTGAAAACCCTGGCAAACAATGGCAAAAGCCTTTGTGAGAGAGGCAGATATCTGACTGCAGGTTCAGACTGGTACACTGAGAAAGATGAAGTTAGTAAATAAAGTATGTTGACTACTTAAAGTATCACATTGTGATAATCCCAAGATACTTGTGACCTCCATTCAGATAGCCTTGTTGTCCCAAAAAGCTATCTTGTTGTTGGAACCCTTTCTGGCATGTATTTATGGGATGTATGAGTTCCTGTCCCACTCTACAGAAGTAATACCTTTTATGGGCTAATGAAGCCATTTTAAATCGGCTACAAGGACTAAAAGGATGTTTGAGACATTGTTCATTGGATGCACAATGATTATGCCAAATTAAGGAATGCTCCAGATGTAATCTGTATAAAAAATATCTGTGAACCATCTTATGATGTTTTCTTTTTTTGCCAGACCGCGTAAGCGGAGCCGGCCAAGAAGAGCGAATGTCTCTTACTGAGTGAGTGACTGACTGACTACCCCTTGTTAAATAGCGTAGTGGTTAGAAACGCGGGCTGCCATGCAGGGGACTTGTGTTTGAGCCTCGCCACAGTCAAAACAAATTATGCATTAGGATTTGTTCAGGATAGACAAAAACTTTGCTGGTTACAACCTTCAGTAGCTACAATTATAGTACGCCTAAAATAAAACTGTTTATGGTTATATTGCAACTATTTCTGGTGGATTTTCGAAATATGCATCCGTGCATGCTTTTTGGGGTAATATAGCTCACAACCCCTTGCGCCGTAAAAGAGGAGGGGTTTCCACGATTCTCTCGTCTTTTCACTTGAAGAAAAAGTCAGTTATCATCACCTATATTGTTGACCAGGATAGCGGCGCGTGTACATCGCGCGGCCCAGCGCCTACCCAGTTTTTGTAAATTAGCAATAATTTACTTGATAGTTTCTACTTTATTCACTCAGTACAGCGTAGCATACAGTATATATAGCTGACAAGAACTCCTGGATATTGGAACACAATGCACAGATTGAGTTTTTGACAACTTCCACTGGAGATTGTGAAGTCCTCGGAGATGCCAACTATACCGCTGACAGAAAGTGCACACAGGCAGCATCGAGACCATAAACAAAGATGAGGGAAGCGGGGTGGCCTCCAGGCTAGGCTAATGTTAACCCCCCATCGGCCTTCACTACCTATCCTTTTCCTCGCTAACGTACGGTCTCTGGCGAAGAAAATGGACAAAATACAAATTAGAATCACCTCACAAAAAAGGATTATGGATGCAGCGTCATGATTTTCTCAGAAATGTGGCTACACAACAACATACCCGAAAACGTAATCGAGCTGGAGCGATGCGCTGTCTTCAGATCTGACCGAATAGCAGTGGATTCCGGTAAGACCGGTTGGACTTCCTAACCAACAGACCCTAGTCGGTCAGGTTGGACAACTTCACCTCCTCCACCCTGATACTGAACACTGGTGTTCCACAAGGCTGCGTGCTGAGCCCCCTCCTGTACTCCCTCTTCACCCACGGCTGCGTTCCTGTACACAGCTCCAACATCATCAAGTTCACAGACGACACCACAGTGGTAGGCCTGATCAGTGACGAGTCAGCCTACAGGGAAGAGATCAAGTTGACAACAACCTGGCCCTCAATGCAAAGAAAACCAAGGAGCTCATTGTGGATTACAGGAAATCTAAAGGCTGCAATCACGCCCTAGTTCTCATTGATGGCACTGAGGTGGAGCATGTGTCCAGCTTCAAATTCCTGGGTATCCACATCTCCAAGGACATCTCCTGGTCCCTCAACAACTCAGCCCTGGTCAATAAGGTGAGGCAGCGCCTGTATATCTTGAGGAGGCTGAAGAAGGCCCGTCTGTCCACCAAGATCCTTGTGAACTTCTGCACAATCGAGAGCATTCTGACTTTCTGCGCCACAGTATGGTTTGTTGGTTGTTATGTAGCCGACCGGAAGGCCCTGCAACGGGTGGTGAAAACCGCCCAACACATCACTGGTACCCAGCTCCCAGCCATTGTAGACCTCCAGTGCAAGCGGTGTCTGCGCAGGGTGCACAGCATCACCAGGGACCCTTCACATCCATACCACAAACTGTTTGCCCTCCTCCCATCAGGCAGGCGGTGCAGGTCTCTAAGTTCTCGCACCAGCATGCTCAGGAACAGTTTCTTTCTATCTGCTGTAACCCTGCTGAAGTCTGTGATTTTCCATCACTAACTATGCCCACCCTACGTACTGCTAGACTCTGTCACTGCCTTACAAGTCTGATAAGGTTTTTCAGTTTACGTGCCATTGCTGCTATACCTGTATTTCATTTGCACATGCCGACTTGCACCTTAAACTTGCCCTCATTGCACATTTAGAACTGCCACTGTAGTTAAATCTACCTGTATGTTTTTCTTTGTATCCCGAACAATTCTTCTGGCAGTTTTGGCTGAAATCTTTCTTGGTCTGCCTGACCTTGGCTTGGTATCAAGAGATCCCCGAATTTTCCACTTCTTAATAAGTGATTGAACAGTACTGACTGGCATTTGCAAGGCTTTGGATATCTTTTTATATCCTTTTCCATCTTTATAAAGTTCCATTACCTTGTTACGCAGGTCTTTTGACAGTTCTTTTCTGCTCCCCATGGCTCAGTATCTAGCCTGCTCAG